>CAUYLG010053626.1:0-16672 GCA_963573385.1 Cacajao melanocephalus | reverse complement strand
AATCTCAGCTCACTGTAACCTCCGCCTCCCAGGTTCAAGCGATTCTCCTGCCTCAGCCTCTTGAGTAGGTAGGATTACAGGCACCCGCCACAACACCTAGCTAATTTTTTGTGTTTTTAGTAGAGACAGGGTTTCACCATGTTGGCCAGGCTGGTCTTGAACTCCTGACCTCAAGTGATCCTCCTGCCTCAGCCTCCCAAAGTGCTGAGATTACAGGAATGAGCTATTGTGCCTGGCCAGATGTCCCATTTAGATGTTTCTCTCTGAGAAACTGGATTTGTCAGTCTCATTTTTTTTTTTTTTTTTTTTTTTGGTTTCTCAGCTTTCTTCTTGGCCTTTGGTGATAGGTTTGCATAGATCTGCTCACCATGGGAATTCATAAAGGTTTGCAGACTGCGGGATGACCATTCTGACACTGGGAAGCATAGCCTCCAGCCAGAATCCGGAAACAGACATCTTGAGGGATGAACAAAGGGAACAGAAATTTATGCTGGGTAGGGTGGCGGAATATATGTACTCAATAAACTATAGGAAGAGTATGAATAGTTATGGAAGGAAAAACATGTGCATGTGCAATTGAGCTTCATGCTTCTCCATGGGACCCATGTTCAAAAAAAATGGCAGGGTTAGTATAATCCAAGGGTGGAGTTTTCAGTCCTCTCATATCAAAAGATGAAGCAGAGGAGGTGAAAACCTTCGCTGTGTATTCTCCATAGAATGGCCAGAGCTACTTTGTGGTCAGTGGACTCTTATCAGGCAAAGAAGCAAGGGGTTGGTTGATATGTGTCTGGCTTTCATTCCTTCTTTCCTTCCTTTTTTTTGTTTGTTTTTTGGACGGAGTCTCACTCTGTTGCCCAGGCTGAAGTGCAGTGGCGTGATTTCTGATCACTGCAACCTCTGCCTCTCAAGTTCAAGTGACTCTCCTGCTTCAGCCTCCTGAGTAGCTGGGACTACAGGGGTGTGCCACCACACCCAGCTAATTTTTTATTTTTAGTAGAGACACGGTTTCACCATGTTGGCCCGGTTGGTCTCGAACTCCTGACCTCAGGTGATCTGCCTGTCTTGGCCTCCCAAAATGCTGGCAATACAGGCATGAGCCACAGTGTGGGGCAGATTTTTTTTAGTGGGGAGGGGGCTCCCTCCTCTACCCTCCTCTTCTTCTTCTTCATTATTATTATTATTATTTTGAGATAGTCTTGCTCTGTTACCCAGGCTGGAGTGCAGTGGCTTGATTTCAACTCAGTGCAACCTCCGCCTCCTGGGCTTAAGTGATTCTCCTCCTGCCTCAGCCTCCTGAATAGCTGGAATTACAGGTATGTGCCACCACGCCTGGCTAATTTTTGTATTTCTAGTAGAGACGGGGTTTTACCATGCTGGTCAGGCTGGTCTTGAACTCCTGACCTTGTGATCTACCTGCCTCAACCTCTCAAAGTGCTGTTTTCTTTTATTTTGAGACATGGTCGTGCTCTGTCACACAGTCTGGAGTGCAGTGGGGTGCTCATAGCTTACTACAGCCTCAAACTCTTAGGCTCAAGTGGTCCTACAACTTCAGTCTCCTGAGTAGTTGGGACTACAGGTGTGTGCCACCATGCATGGCTAATTAAAACAATTTTTTTAAATGTGGGAGTAGATGCTGGGTGTCGCTATGTTGCTTACGCTGGTCTTGAACTTGTGGCCTCAGGTAATCCTCCTGGCTCAGCCTTCCAAACTGCTGGGATTACAGGCATGAGCCACACTGCCTGGCCCTGATAACTCCGTTTTCAAGGTTACTTTGGAGTCCCCTTGGCCAACAGATGGTCCGTTCAGTCAGAGGGCTTATAATTTTATTTTTAATTTACAGTGTTTTTGTACTGAATACTGTAGGCAATTGTAACACAATTATAATGGTAAGTATTTGTATATCTAAACATAGAAAAGGTACAGTAAAAATATAGTATGAAACAGCCAGTCGAGGTGGCTTGCTCCTGTAATCTCAGCCCTTCAGGAAGCTGAGGCGGGAGAATAGCTTGAGGCAAGGAGCTTGAGACCAGCCTGGGTAACATAGGGAGACCTCATCTCTACAAAAAAATAATAGTACTAAAAAACTGTGAAAAAATGATACACCTGTGTAGGACACTTACTCTGAATGGAGTTTTCAGTACTGGAAGTTGCTCTGGGTGAGTCAGTAAGTGGAGAGTGAACGTGAAGGCCTAGGACATTACTGAATAGTACAGTAAACTTTACAAACACTGTATACTTAGGCTACACTAAATTTATAAAAAGTATTTTTCTTTACATAATAATGACTTAGCATACATAAACTACTGTAACTTTTTTATTTTATACACTTTTAATTTTTTTCAACTTTTTGCCTCTTTTGTAACAATAGCTTAAAACACAAACATTGAATGGCTGTACAAAAATATATTCTTTCTTTATATCCTTGTCCCATTTTTTTTAACTTGTAGAATTTTTTTCTTTTTAAGGTTTTTTTTTTTTTTTGTTAAAATCTAAGATATAAACACTCACATTAGCCTAGGGTCAAGATCATCAATATCGGCCGGGTGCGGTGCCTCACGCCTGTAATCCTAGCACTTTGGGAGACCGAAGTGGGTGGATCACCTGAAGTCAGGAGTTCAAGATCAGCCTGGCCATTATGGTGAAACCCCATCTTAAAAAAAAAAGAAAAAGAAAAAAAAAAAAAAAAAGATCATCAATATCACTGTCTTCTTTCTACCACCACGTCTTGTCCCACTGGGAGGTCTTTGGGGGCAATAACATGTATAGAGCTGTCATCTCCTTATAATAACAATACCTTCTTCGGAAATACTTCCTGAAGGACCTGCCTAGGCTGTTTGTTACAGTTAACTTAAACAAATATATGGCCAGGCGCAGTGGCTCATGCCTATAATCCCAGCACTTTGGGAGGCCAAGGCGGGTGGATCACCTGAGGTCGGGAGTTGAAGACCAGCCTGACCAAC
Organism: Cacajao melanocephalus; assembly: GCA_963573385.1. Lineage (NCBI taxonomy): Eukaryota > Metazoa > Chordata > Mammalia > Primates > Pitheciidae > Cacajao > Cacajao melanocephalus. The sequence goes on along the minus strand of CAUYLG010053626.1, from coordinate 13,712 downwards.
ATGGAGAAACCCCGTCTCTACTAAAAATACAAAATTAGCTGGGTGTGGTGGTGCATGCCTGTAATCCCAGCTACTTGGGAGGCTGAGGCAGGAGAATCGCTTAAACTGGGGAAGGCAGAGGTTGTGGTGAGTTGAGATTATGCCACTGCACTCCAGCCTGGGCAACAGAGTGAGACTATATTTCAATGAATAAAATAAAATAACAATAAAAGATAGTATAGTAAATACATAAACCAGTAATATTGTTATTTATTATCATCAAGGATTGTGTACCATACATAATTATATATGCTAGACTTTTATACAACTGGGAGCACAGTAGGTTTATTTATACCAGCATCAACATAACCACAGGAGTTATGCATTACTTTATGACATCAGGATGGCTAAGGTGTCACTAGGTGATAAGAATTTTTCAGCTCCATCATAACTTTATGGAACTATCACTGTATATGTGGTCTTTCATTGACCAACATGTAATTATGCAGTGTATAATAATATGTATAATAATAAATTGGGGCAGGGCATGGTGGCTCATATCTGTAATCCTGGTGCTTAGGGAGGCTGAGACAGGAGGATTGCTTGAGACCAGGAGTGTGGGACCAGCCTGGGCATGACAGGGAGATCTTGTCTCTAAGGAAAAAAAAGGAGAAATTAGGCAGGCTTGGTGGTACATGCCTGTAGTCTAGCTACTTTGGAGGCTGAGAGGCAGCAGGATCACTTGAGTCCAGCAGTTTGAGGTTACAATGAGTCATCGCACTCTAGCTTGGGCAATAGAGTGAGACCCTGTCTTTAAAAAAAAGTAAAAAAGAAAAAAAAAAAAAAGAAATTGGCTCACACAATCATGGAACTGTAGGGGCCAAGCAGTCCCAAGATTTGCAGTCAGAAAAGTGGAGGACAGGGAAAGCTGGTGGTATAAGTTCTAGTTCAAGTCCAAGTCCAAACGCAGAATACTGATGTTCCAGCGTGAAGATAGGCAGAGATAAATTCTCCGTCACTTGACCTTTTGCTCTATTCATGTCTTTGGTGGATTGGATGAACCTCACCCACACTGGAGAGGGCAATCTGCTTTACTCAGTCTACTGATTCAAATGTGAATTGCATCCAGAAACACTCTCATAGACTCACTGAGAATAGTGTTTGGCCAAATATCTCATTTTAGTTTATTTTTTCTGATTTGTCAATTTTGCAAACTAACAGTTGACATTGCCAGAGGAAGATGAGGAAATTAACTCTCCCTCTCTCTTTTTTCTTTTTCCTGGGACAGAGTCTCGCTCTGTCACCCAAGCTGGAGTGCAATAGTGTGATCTTGGCTCACTGCAACCTCTGCCTCCCAGGATCAAGCCATTCTCTTGCCTCAGCGTCCTGAGTACCCGGGATTACAGGTGCCCACCACCAAGCCCCGCTAATTTTTTGTATTTTTAGTAGAGACGGGGTTTCGCCATGTTGGCCAGACTGGTCTCAAACTCCTGACCTCAGGTGATCCACCTGCCTTGGCCTCCCAAAGTGCTGGGATTACAGGTGTGAGCCACCATGCCCTCCAAGTGTCATATTCCTATACATTTTGAGAATTCAATTGGGAATGTTTTCTGTTACCTTTTAAATGAGCAACACTTTGCCTGATTCTTGGGGTGTATTTTTTCCCACTTACTTAGAACTCTGCAGACATTCCCCATTTGCCTTTTAGCTCTGAGTGTTGCCATGAGTAAGCCTGACACCTGATTTTTTTTTTTTTTTTTTGAGATGGGGTCTCGTTCCCATTGTGCAGGCTGGAGTGCATTGGCGCAGTCTAGGCTCACTGCAGCCTCACCTCCTGGGTTCAAGTGATCAAGCGATTCTCATTCCTCAGCCTTCTGAGTAGCAGACATTATAGGCGAGCACCACCACGCCCAGCTAATTTTTTTTTTTGAGACAGAGTTTCGCTCTTGTTGCCCATGCTGGAGCACCCGCCACCATGCCCAGCTAATTTTTATATTTTTAGTAGAGACGGGGTTTCATCATGTTGGCCAGGCTGATCTCGAACTCCTGACCTCAGGTGATCTGCCTGCTTTGGCCTCCCAAAGTGCTGGGATTACATGCGTGAGCCACCGCGCCCCGACTCAGCCATATCTTGGAATACTTCTCATTCCAGTTGTTATATTCTTTTCTTCTTCTCTTTTTTTTTTTTTAAATAGAGACGGGGTTTCACCATCTTGGCCAGGCTGGTCTTGACCTCCTGACCTCGTGATCCACCCGCCTCGGCCTCTCAAAGTGCTGGGATTACAGGCATGAGCCACCGCGCCCGGCCTATATTCTTTTTTTCAAAACACCAATAATGTATCTGTTGTATTTCTTTGATCCATTTTTGTCAGGGTTTCTGCAGTCACTTTTATCTCTTTGCACTTTTCCATTTTGTTTTGGGTGATTTTTTTCAAGACTGGACTCCATGTACTATCTGTGTTTTCATAGTATGTATTTGACTTCTGGCTGTTTCTATGATGAAGTTTTCATTTTTATGGTGGCTTTTCTGTTATTTCCAATTTCTCAGTTAAGTTTCTACCACATCACTTTTTTCTCTCTTTTTAAAAATATGTATCTGTTATTTTCCCTTGTATCTTTTTTGAAAAAGTCCATGCTTTCTTTAACTTTTGCAAGTATAGAAAAAATATGTCTGACATCTTTCTTCTGCTTGCTGGAAGAACTTTCTAAAAATAGACTTTATTTTTATAGGACAGTTTTAGATTTACAGAAAAATTGAGCATACAGTACAGAGTATTCCTATATAGCTCCTACACAGTTTCCCATTATTAATGCCTACATTAGGATGGAACATTTGTTACAATCATGGAAGTGATAATGATACATTGCTATTGACTAAAGTCCATGATTAATTCAGATTTCCTTACTTTTCACCTAATGTCATTTTTCTGTTCTAGGGCCTCATCCAGAACACCACATTACATTTAGTTTCATGTCTCCTAGGCTGCTCTTGGCTGTTATAGTTTCTCAGACTTTCCTCGATTTTGATGATTTTGAAGTTCTTGACGAGTACTGGTCAAGAATATTATAGGATGCCCCCTGCTGGTATATGTCAGATGCTTTTCTGATGATTATACGAGAATTATGGGTTTTGGGGAGGAAGATCACAGAGGTAAATGCCATTCTCATCACATTGTATTAGCATGATTTATGACTGTTGCTGCTGACCTTTGATCACCTGTCCGAGGTAGTATTTATCAGATTTCCCCACTAAGTTTACTCCCCCTCCCTTCCATACTGCAGTCTTAGGAAGGAAGTCATTATATGCAGCCCATGCTTAAGGAGTGGAGAGTTATGCTCCCTGCCCTTTACGGTGGGACAGCTAAATAATTTATTTGGAATTCTACAGAGAATGCTGGGGTAACTTTTTCTGAAGTGTTTTTTTATCATCTGTCTTTTGTTTGCTATTATTTCTCCCTTTTCATTGGGGAATGGTTTTTGTTCATAGCATTATTTCAGATTTGTTTGTTTATTTTGAAAATTAGCTCTCAAATAATTTGGGGGAAGGGATAGGGGATTTTTTAGAGGGAATTGGCAGTTCTGACTCAATCATGTTGTATTTAACCGAGAACCAAGTTGACATTTCCTCTGCTGGATTACTTCTCTCTCCCTCTTTTTTGCATCCTCCTTCCTCCATGCCACTTTTGGAAAAGCACCTCAGCTCCCTGTGGCTGTCAGGGCTTATAGATAGATTTCATTTAGATATTGCTGTTTAATTACCTGTATTCTGGCCAGGCGTGGTGGCATGCCTGTAATCTCAGCACTTTGGGAGGCCGAGGTGGGTGGACCATGAGATCAAGAAATCGAGACCATCCTGGCCAACATGGTGAAACCCTGTTTCTACTAAAAATACAAAAATTAGCTGGGCGTGGTGGCGGGCACCTGTAATCCCAGCTACTCAAGAGGCTGAGGCAGAAGAATCGCTTGAACTTAGGAGGTGGAGGTTGCAGTGAGCCGAGATCACGCCACTGCACTCTAGCCTGGGTGACAGAGCAAGACTCCGTCTCAAAAAAAAAAATTATCTGTATTCAGGTGTTCAACTGACTCAGCAGCGATAAAATTGGTTGTTTGGGCCCCCGCTCCTCCCTTTGCCTCCCTCCAGCAATTTTCTCCAGTCTGGAATGGGGAAAATAGAGGAGGCATCCAGACTGCTGTGTCATCAGCCCACACTGGGGCCTCGTCGAGGGGTGTTTTCTGCTTCTTCCATGACCCTCACAAGCCCCTAGTTTTCATTGTGCTAGTAAAGGATTCTTAATTCCTTTTACTAGGTCACCTGGAACACAGCAGGGATCTACTCCAGGTGACCTCCCCTGTTTTGGTTCCAATTTTCATTACATTTGGCAGATATTTCTTATGGTCAATGATCTGGGCTGTAGCTATTTTCTATTTTCATTGCAGATAAAGTCTTCTTTTCTGTTACTCATTTTACTGTTAATTTTGGTGTATTCAAGAAAGGAATCAGTAAACATACCTTTACTGTACCATTTTTTTTTTTTTTGAGACAGAGTTTCGTTCTTGTCGCTCAGGCTAGAGTGCAATGGCACGATCTCGGCTCACTGGAACCTCCGCTTCCTGGGTTCAAGCAATTCTCCTGCCTCAGTCTCCTGAGTAGCTGGGATTATAGGCATCTGCCCCCATGCCCAGCTAATTTTTGTATTTTTAGTAGAGATGGGGTTTCATCGTGTCAGCCAGGCTGATCTTGAACCCCTGACCTCGTGATCTGCCCGCCTCGGCCTCCTAAAGTGCTGGGATTACAGGTGTGAGCCACCACGCCCGGCCTACTGTAACATCTTTTATTGAAACTGCTTATCCTTAATCTCTGTTTTGTGCAGCTTTGCTAGTGTGACTTGCTCTTGATTATCCTCTTACTCTTGTGCTGGTTCTCAGGCTCCTTTTCCAGCTCCTCCACCTGCCTGTAAATTCTGATATTCCCAGGACTCTCTCACTGGCCCCTCTCCCCACCCACCCCACCCCTATTCTACATCAAGCCCCCACTCGACTTTGGGGCCTACAGAGGCCAGGCAGATAGTGTGCTTAACTGAAGTGAAGTATCATTTATTTTTTCTTCTCACTATTAACCTTGGCAGAGTCATTTATTTTTTCATATGGTGTCTTCAATAGACGCTTTTTTCATAACATTCTTGTAGGAACAGTCTTTATTTCCATAAAGATATAGGTTCTCCTCACCTTTTAATCTTGTTTTTGGTTTTTCACTTTTGACAGATGCAGGCCATAAACATAATTCTCTTTACTCTTTTGATGCAAAACACACAGTGACAAATGACAACTGTTGATCTCAGAGTTAGGGATTATAGGGAGTGGTGGAGAGTATGGAAAACTTTATGGAGTATGCTCTGTGTAGAACTGCACACTAGATACTGTTTTCTTCAAAAGAAAATGGAAATTGGAGGGGTATGTGTGTGTATAACTTTCTGTTTTTAATGTTGGCAACTAATTATACTGTGTAGCAAAAGTAAAGATGTGGACTCAACCTAGGTGCCCATCAACAGTGAACTGGATAAAGAAAATGTGGTACATATATACCATGGAATACTACGCAGTCATAAAACAGAATGAAATCATGTCCCTTGCAGCAGTGTGGATACAGCTGGAGGCCATTATCCTAAGTGATTAATACAGAAACTGAAAACCAAACACTGCGTGTTCTCACTTATAAGTGGGAGCTAAACAATGGGTAAACATGGACATAAAGATGGCAACAATAGACCCTGGGGATGTGTTAGGCCATTATTATTTTTTCTTTTTTTTTTCTTTCTTTTTGAGAGAGAGTCTCACTCTGTCACCCAGGCTGGAGTGCAGTGGCGTGATCTTGGCTCACTGCAACCTCCTCCTCCCAGGTTCAAGCGATTCTCCTGCCTCAGCCTCCTGAGTAGCTGAGATTACAGGTGCCTGCCATCACACCTAGCTAATTTTTGTATTTTTAGTAGAGATGGGGTTTCACCATGTTGGCCAGGCTGGTCTCAAACTCCTGACCTCAGGTGATCTACCCACCTCAGCCTCCCAAAGTGCTGCGATTACAGGCATGAGCCACCACGCCTGGCCGTGTTAGGCCATTCTTGCATTGCTATAAAGTAATACCCAAGACGGGATAATTTATAAAGAAAAGAGGTTTAATTGGCTTATGGCTCTGCAGGCTGTACAGGCATGTTGCTAGTATCTGCCCAGCTTCTGGGGAGGTCTTAGGGAACTTTTAATCACGGCAGAAGATGAAGCAGGAGCAGGCACGTCACATGACCAGAGCAGGAGCCAGAGAGTGAAAGTGGGAGGTGCCACACACTTTTCAAAAACCAGAGCTTGTGAGAGCTCACTTATCACCAAAGGGATGGTGCTAAGACATTCATGAGGGATTCACCATCATGATTCAAACACCTCCTACCAGGCCCCACTTCCAATATTGGGGATTACAATTCAACATGAGATTTGATGGGGACATATATTTCAACTACATCAGGGGTCTACTAGAGAGGGGAGGGAGGGGGACAAGGGTTGAAAAACTACCTATTGGGTACTATGTTCACTACCTTGGTGATGGGATCAACTGTTCCCAAATCTCAGCAGCATTCAATATACTTATGTAACAAACCTGCACATTTACCCCCTGAATCTAAAATAAAAATCGAAATTATTTTAAAAAGATAGGCCGGGTAGGTGGCTCATGCCTGTAATCCCAGCACTTTGGGAGGCTGAGGTGGGTGGATCACGAGGTCAGGAGTTCAAGACCAACCTGGCCAAGATGGTGAAACCCCGTCTCTACTAAAAATACAAAAATTAGCTGGGCATGGTGGTGGGCGCCTGTAATTCCAGCTACTTGGTAGGCTGAGGCAGAGAATTGCTTGACCCCAGGAGGTGGAGGTTGCCTTGAGCCAAGATGGCGACATGGCACTCCATCCTGGGCAATAGAGTGAGATTCCATCTCAAAAAAACAAACGAACAAAAAAAACACAATAAATAAGTAAATAAATAAAGATAAACGTAAGTCACTTAAAAAATGCTGTGTAGCCCAATACTACATAAGGCAAACCAAGTAGAGTTGCTGGCCAGGTTTGGCCATAGGCCACAAGTTTAGAGCCTCTGCTTTGACATATTTTATCTCAGTGGCCTTCCTTTCTGATGGCCTCATCTATGTGGTGGGAGGTTGAGGGTGGGAACTTGGGATTCGTATATATCTACTCTCCCCTGTGAAGGCTTGAGATGAGATTATGAGTAATCTATTTGCACAAGGAGCGTCTTGGGAAAGAACTCACTCAAAAAGAAGAAAACGCTTAGCATGATAACGCTCAACTCAGTAAAAAAATCTCAGAGTTGACGTGTGGCTCTCCGGCACTGCACTGTAACTGTGGGAGGGCCAGGACGGTGTCCGTTTTGTTTACGTCGTATAGATTAAGCACAGAGCCTGGCCCAACTGTAGATACTCAATAAGTATTGGCTGATCGATTGAATTGATATGACTGGCCTGTGCATGTCCCCTAATTTGATGTTCACCTCAACCCTGATGAATTCATGTCTGGATCCCAGGCCATATGTAAAAATGCAGGAATCATGTCACTGAAAACTCAGAAAGGCATTGGGAGCCCTTTCACACTGCCTTGATGCTCCCTAAAAAGAGTAACCAAAAATAAAAGGAAGTGTTTTCCTCTTCTATATTCTTTCATCATTCTACACTGCTGTGCAGTTTTAGTCCTCGTGGGCTTCTATGTAATGTCCCACCAGGGGATGGCACTACCGGGGTGTTCTGGTCCTCACCAGAGGGTGTGTAAGGTGCTGGGTACTAGCAGACGGACGTGTTTATGAACATGAGACTGGAGAGCCTAAGTGAGCAGAAGAAGAGAACCAGAGAAATGTTAACAGAACCCCATGTGCACCCACAGGCTGGGAAAATATGCGTTATACTTGGGGTTTGTGGAAGAGGCCACTAGCTGCTCATCAAATCCTAATTTTCTCATGTTTCTGGGCACTCTCCCTGTGGTTAGGTGCGGCCTGTGGTTGAGTTCCAACCAAGAGAATATGAGTAGAAGTTATGCGTGCCACATGTAGGCCTGGCCCATACAAACCTCCTACTGTGTGACCATCCATGTTCTTTTCTAACCGTGACCCTGGGAGGAATTCATTTTTAAGAATTATCTCTCATGGTTCTTGGGTGTTCACAAGCTCAGAGAGGTGGTTCTCACTTAGACTGTCTTCTGCAGCTGCAGTCAGAAGGGGTTGGAGTCGTCTTGAGAAAGTCTTCACTCAAATGTCTGGTGCTGAATTAATGCTGATTGACAGCTGCAACCTCACTGGGGGCCCAAACAGAACCCCAGGACATGGCCTGGGCTTCCCCACAGCATGGGATCTGGGTTCCAAGAGTGAGCATCCTGAGAGGACTGGACAGATGCAGGATTGCCTTTTCTTTCTTTCCTTCTTTTTTTTTTTTTTGAGACAGAGTCTTGCTCTGTTACCCAGCCTGGAGTGCAGTGGTGCAATCTTGGCTCAGGACAACCTCTGCCTCCTGGGTTCAAGCCATTCTCCTGCCTCAGCCTCCCAAGTAGCTGAGATTACAGGTGCCGGCAACCATGCCCAGCTAATTTTTTATATTTTTAGTAAAGATGGGGTTTTGCCATGTTGGTCAGGCTGGTCTTGAACTCCTGACCTCAGGTGATTCAACTGCCTTGGCCTCCCAAAGTGCTGGGATTACAGGCGTGAGTCACCGCACCTGGCCAGGATCCCCTCCTCCGCCCTCCCCTCTCCTCTTTTTACCTATCAAGCTAGGAAGTCTAAGGATTGCCTTTTCTAATCTAACTTTGGAAGCCAAACAGAGTCCATTGTACTCTCTATTGGTTGTAGCAATCACAAATTCCAAGCCACATTCAAGGGAAGAGGTGACATAGACCCCACCCCTCAATGGGAAGAGGATCAAAGAATTTTGGGACATGTTTGTTTTTAAAAAAACTTTTATTTTAGGTTCAAGGGTACATATGCAGGTTTGTTATATAGGTAAACTTGTGTCACAGGGGTTAGTTGTATAGCTTATTTCATCACTGAGTTACTAAGCCTAGTATCCAACAGTTATTTTTTCTGCTGCTCTCCCTCCTCCCATCTCCACCCTCAAGTAGGCTCCAGTGTCTGTTGGTCCCCTCTTTGAGTCCCCTCTTCATTTAGCTCTCACTTTTATGTGGTATTTGGTTTTCTGCTTCTGTGTTAGTTTGCTAAGGATAATAGTCTCTAGCTCTAACCATGTTCCTACAGAGGACATGATCTCATTCTTTTTTATGGCCACATCAATTTAGGTTGATTTTATGTCTTTGCTATTGTGAATAGTGCTGCAATGAACATATATGTGCATGTGTCTTTATGGTAGAACTATTTATATTCCTCTGGGTATATACCCAGTAATGGGATTGCTGGGTTGAATGGTAGTTCTCTCTTTTTTTTTTTCTTTTGAGACAGAGTCTCCCTTTGTTGCCCCGGCTGGAGTGCAGTGGCACGATCTCAGCTCACTGCAACCTCCACCTCCCAGATTCTAAGAGATTCTCCTGCCTCAGCCTCTGGAGTAGCTGGGATTATAGGCGTGCACCACCACGCCCAGCTAATTTTGTATTTTTAGTAGAGACGGGGTTTCAGCATGTTGGCCAGGCTGGTCTCGAACACCTGACCTCAGGTGATCCACCTGCCTTTGCCTCCCAAAGTGCTGGGATTACAGGTGCGAGCCACTGTGCCTGGCCAGTAGTTTTCTTTTTAGCTCTTTGAAGAATTGCCACACTGCTTTCCATAGTGGTTGAACTAGTTTATGCTCCCACCAACAGTGAATAAGTCTTCTCTTTTTTTCTGCAAACTTGCCAGCATCTGTTATATTTTTGACTTTTCTTGAGACAGAGTCTTACTCTGTCACCCAGGCTGGAGTGCAGTGGCATAACCTCTGCTGGGATTACAGGAGTTTGCCACCACACCTGGCTAATTTTTTTTTTTTTTTTTTTTTTTTTTTAATTAGAGATGGAGTTTCACCATGTGCTCCAGGCTGGTCTTAAACTCCTGACCTCAAGTGATCTGCCTGCCCTGACCTTCCACAGTGCTGGATTACAGTTGTGAGCCACTGTGCCTGGCCTACTTTTTTAGTAATAGCCATTCTGACTGGTGTGAGATAGTATCTCATTGTGGTTTTGATTTGCATTTCTCTAAAGATCAGTGATATTGAGCTTATCTTTACATGTTGTTCGGCCATGCCTATGTCTTCTTTTGAAAAGTGTCTATCCATGTCCTTTGCCCACTTTTTAATGGGCTTGTGTTTATTGCTTATAAATTTAAGTTCCTTATAGATGTTGGATATTAGAACTTTGTCAGATGAATGGTTTGCAAAAGTTTTCTCCCATTCTTTAGGTTACATGTTTACTCTAGTGATAGTATTTTTTGCTGTATAGAAGCTCTTAAGTTTACTTAGATCCCATTTGTCAATTTTTGCTTTTGTTGTGATTGCTTTTGGCATCTTTGTCATGAAATTTTTGCCAGCTCGTGTGTCCAGAATGTTATTGCCTAGGTTGTCTTCCAGGGTTTGTATAATTTTGGGTTTTACCTTTAAGTCTTTAATCCATCTTGAGTTGATTTTTGTAAATGGTGTGAGGAAGTTTTAATCTTCTGCATATGGCTAGCTAGTTATCCCAGCATCATTTATTGAATAGGGAGTTATTTTCCCAGTGCTTGTTTTTGTCAGGTTTGTCCAAGATCAGATGGTTGTAGGTTTGCGGACTTATTCCTGGGTTTTTTATTCTGTTCCATTGGTCTACGTGTCTGTTTTTGTACCAGTACCATGCTGTTTTGGTTACTGTTACTCTGTAGTATAGTTTGAAGTTGGGTAACATGGTGCCTCCTGCTTTATTCTTCTTGCTTAGGGTTGCCTTGGCTATTTGGGCTTGTCTTGGTGTTCATATGAATTTTAAAATAGTTTTTTCTAATTCTCTACAGAATGTCATTGGTAGTTTGGTAGGAATAGCATTGATTCTGTAAATTGGTTTGGGCAGTATGGCCATTTTAACGATATTGAGTCCTTCTATCCATAAGAATGCAATGATTTTTCATTTGTCTGTGTCATCTCTGATTTTTCAGAGCAGTATTTTATAATTCTCATTGAAGAGCTCTTTCACCTTTCTGGTTAGCTATATGCATTTCTAGGTATTATGTTCTTTTTGTGGCAATTATGAATGGGATTGCATTCCTGATTTGGCTCTCAGCTTGGCTGTTTGTGTATAGAAATGCTGGTGATTTTCAAATGTTGATTTTGTATCCTGAAACTTTGCTGAAGTTATTTATAAGCTTAAGGAGTTTTGGGCCAAGACTATGGGGTTTTCTAGATATAGAATAATATCATCTGCAAACAGGGATAGTTTGACTTCCTCTCTTCCTATCTGGATGCCCTTAATTTCTTTCTATTCCCTGATTGCTCTGGCCAGGACTTCCAATACTATGTTGAATAGGAATGGTGAGAAAGGGCATCCTTGTCTTGTGCTGGTTTTTAAGGGGAATGCTTCCAACTTTTGCCCATTCAGTATGATGTTGGTTGTGGGTTTGTCATAGATGGCTCTTATTATTTTGAGGTATGTTCCTTTGAGGTATATTCCTAGTTTATTGAGAGTTTTTTTTTTTTAACATGGTGTTGAATTTTATCAAAAGCCTTTTCTACATCTATTGAGATGAACATGTGGTTTTTGTTTTTAGTTCTATTTATGTGATGAATCGTATTTATTGATTTGTGTATGTTGAACCAACCGTGCATCCTAGGGATAAAGCCCATTTAATCACGGTGGATAAGCTTTTTGATGTGCTGCTGGACTCAGTTTGCAAGGATTTTGTTGAGGATTTTTGCACTGATGTTCATCAAGGATAATTTCCTTTCTCTTTTCCTGAAGTTTTCCTTTTTTTCTTGTGTCTCTGTCAGGTATTAATATCAGGATTATGCTGATTGCGTAGAATGAGTTGGGGAGGAGTCCTTTCTTCTCAGTTTTTTGGGTTAGTTTCAGTAGGCATGGTATTAGCTCTTTTTAATACATCTGGTAGAATTTGGCTATGAATCCATCTGGTCCTGAGCTTTTCTGTAGTTGGTAGGTTGTTTATCACTGATTCAATTTTGGAGTTCATTATTAGTTTATTCAGGCAATCAATTTCTTCCTGGTCTAGTCTTGGGAGGGTTTATGTGTCCAGGAATTTATTAATCTTTTCTAGGTTTTTTTTTTCTTTTTTAAAAAATATAAAGATGGGGTTTCACCATGTTGGTCAGGCTGGTCTTGAACTCCTGACCTCAGGTGATCCACCCACCTTGGCCTCCAAAGTGCTTGGATTACAGGCATGAGCCACCACACCCGGCCGTTTTCTAGATTTTGTAGTTGATGTGTATAGAGATGTTTGTGCTAGTTTTGCTGGTTGTTTGTATTTCTGTGGTGTCAGTGGTAACATTCCCTTTGTTATGTCTAATTGTGTTTATTTGAATCTTCTCTCTTTGTTTCTTTATTAGTAGCCTATCTTAATTAAAAAAAAAAAACCCTCCTGGATTCGTTGATCCTTGAATGGTTTTTTATATCTCAGTCTCCTTCAGTTCAGCTCTGATTGTGGTTATTTCTTATCCTCTGCTAGCTTTGGGTTGGTCTGCCCTTGCTTCTCTAGTTCTTTTAGTTGTGATGCTAAGTTGTTCATTTGAGATCTTTCTAACTTTTTATTGTGGGCATTTAGTGTTATAAGTTTCCCTCTTACCACTGCCTTACCTGTGTCCCAGAGATTCTGGTATATGGTATCTTTGTTCTCATTTGTTTTAAAGAACTTTTTAGTATCTCCCTTAATTTTATTATTTACCCAAAAGTCATTCAGGAGCAGGTTGTTTAATTCCATGATTATGAGCAATTTTTTAAAAGTCTTGGTTTCTATTTTTTATTGCATCATGGTCTGAGAGTGCGTTTGTTATGATTTCGGTCCTTTGCCATTTGCTTAGAATTGTTTTGTGTCTGATTGTGTGGTCAATTTTAGGGTATGTGCTATGTGGCAGTGAAAAGAATGTATATTTTGTTGTTTTTGGGTGGAGAGTTCTGTAGCCATCTATCAGATCTATTTGGTGCAATGCTGAGTTTAGGTCCTGAATATCTTTGCTAATTTCCTGCCTTGATGATCTGTCTAATACTGTCAGTGGAGCGTTGAAACCTCCAATTATTATTGTGTGGCAGTCTAAGTCTCTCTGTAGGTCTCTTAAAAACTTTCTTTATGAATCTAAGTGCTCCTGTGTTGGGTGCATTTATATTTAGGATAGTTATGTCTTCTGGTTGAATTGAACACTATACCATTATGTAATGCCCTGGTCTTTTGATCATTGTTGGTTTAAAGTGTATTTTATCTGATATTAGGATTGCAACACCTGATTTTTTTTTCTAATTTCCATTTGCTTGATAAATTTTTCTCCATCTCTTTAATTTGAAGTCTTTAGGTGTCATTGTGTGTGAGACGGATCTCCTGAGGACAGCATAAGATCTTGCTTTCTTTTTTTTTTGAAAGAAAGAAAAAGAGAGAAAAGAAGAAAGAAAGAGTGAAAGAAAGAAAAAAAAATGTAAGAGAGAAAGAAAGAGGAAGAGAAAGAGGGAGAGAGAACGGGATTCTTGTTCTATTGCCCAGGCTAGAATGCAGTCTAAAAATGGGTATTAAAAACCTCTTTTATGCCAATAATT
>CAUYLG010053622.1:0-45974 GCA_963573385.1 Cacajao melanocephalus | reverse complement strand
GCTGGGACTACAGGCATGGGCCACCATGCGTAAATGACTAAAAGCTAAGTCATTTTCTGTAAGTAACCCTTGCAAAGCAGTTTGGAAAATTATTCAGTAACGAAACTTCATTGCACCTACAGAGATTTGTTTTAGTTACGTTCACCTTTATTTTCACCGTTTAACAACTGACCTTCCCAGTCATCTATCATCTAACTAATCTTTCTTACAAGAGGATAAAACAACAGTTGATTCCTATCACATTTCTCAGTTTTTCTCCAACATGCATGTATACTCAGAGAAAACATTATTTGGAAGGACTGATAAAATATATTTCATACCTTACTTCTCAATACTGAGCTCTCATTATAGTTTTAGTCTTTGGGAGCGTTTTAATCGTAACTGTTACATAGTGTCACCTGGAAAGGAGCTGAAGGATCCACTTCCAAGGGGGCTCAGTTATATGACAACATTTCCTTCCCAAGATGGCCTCTCTATCTTTCTCCTAGCAGGGCAGGTAGGTTTCAGAAATGAGTGTTCCAGGAGGCCTGGCTAGAAGCCGTAAGCCTTCTTATGACCTAGCCTTAGATCCACTCCTTTCATTCTATTGGTCAAACAAGTGGCTAAAGCCTGTCTGATTCCAGAAGTGAATAAGAGCTTACCCTCTTAGTGAAGGAGTAGGGAAGAATTTGTAGCTCTCTATAGTCTACCTGTAAGTTTTCCTGATGTCATTATTTGCCCTTACATCACATGTGATATCAAAGATATTTTTGGCTATGGTATTCTTGGGATTCTGTAAAATTCTCTACCCTCACCAGTTTGACTTTATCTTCAACTGCTCTGCGGCTTCCCACGTGGGAAGGAGCTCAGAGCATAATACACAGAAATGGAGTTTCACTTAAGCCAATCACAAGCTGTATTGCTGTCTTCCACCATTCCTATACTAAGTGGAAGGATGAATATTATCCAAAGGAGTCCATACCCGGATACTGTCACCAGGAAATCTTGCCACTAAGATAGAGAAGGATGGCAAGGGAGTTCCAATGGTCACCAATCTCTAGTGTACTAGCATGTCCTCAAACTAGTCTGAAAGAGAGGTAGGTTTAGATAGCAAGAATATTCATCACACAGGAAAGGTAAACAGCTTTGACACAAGCTTCCTCCAAATCCTGACTGACAGGCAGCCAGTCTCATGGGAGAGGGGTGTGGTCAGGTCACATCAGAGACATATTTGAGCACACACCATGGACAAATGCTCCAAAAAGAAACGTCCTATCATCTCAGCTGGTTGACTTAACATTTAACAAGCTTTAACAAGGTGATCTTTTCAACCATGTCCCATGATTGACATGGTTTGAAAGATATTGACACTGTATAAAAGACCTCCTTGTTAAAGGAAGTAGACTTGTTAAAAGCTCAGTTAACTAGTTTACTTACATTGCATCCAATATTCAGGTTTTTCCACACTGAAAAAAAATTCTAAGTTTATCTTTATGTAGCTATTACTTGAAACCTGTCTTGTAGCAATGGTGAAAATCTTTCCATGAGGAAATGTAGGCAACCCTGAAGCTCTCATAGGATTTCCCCCACAAGCTACATAAAAACGTATTTCCTCCTCTTTCTCCACTCAGCACCTTAAAATGAGAAGCTGTTAGGTTTCAGCTTCAGTCTTTTCACCCACTACTTGCTTTCACTGAAGGGTTTCATTTATTCCAAAAACTTCGCCACCTCTACATTAATGGTTTGATAATTTGTATCTCAATCTCCAGCCTCTCTCTCATATCTTCCTGTGCCATAGTTTTTCATTTGAATTTCTCTTATCTAGTTAGTATCTTTTAGCTTCTCAGAATCAATGGGTCCAAAACTGAACTCAACATTTCTTATCCCCCTCTCTTGAAAAACTATTTTTACTGTTGTGATTTTCCTGATTAGATTACGAGCATAACTATACCCACCTGGACCCAACCCAAATGCCCATCAATGATAGACTGGATAAAGAAAATGTGGCACATATACACCATGGAATACTATGCAGCCGTAAAAAGGATGAGTTCATGTCCTTTGCTGAGACATGGATGAAGCTGGAAACCATCATTCTCAGCAAACTGACACAAGAACAGAAAACCAAACACCGCATGTTCTCACCCATAAGTTCATGTTGAACAATGAGAACACATGGACACAGGGAAGGGAACATCACACACTGGGGTTTGTCGGGGGGTAGGGGACTAGGGGAGGGATAGCAGGGGGTGGGGAGATTGGGGAGAGATAACATTAGGAGAAATATCTAATATAGGTGATGGGGGGATGGATGCAGGAAACCACCACGGTATGTGTATACCTATGTAACAATCCTGCACGATCTGCATGTATCCCAGAACTTAAAGTAAAAACAAAAAAGAAAGAAAAACTTTTTACTTTTACTGTTGTGATTTTTCTGATTAGATTATGGGCATGACTGTACCCACTTGAGATTCCTAATGGAAGAGACAGTATCCCGTGGCTCCTCCTCCTCTATCTACTTACATCCAATGGTCACCTAAGTTTAGTAATTTACCTCAGAAATAACCTTAGGCTCTATAGTCCTAATTCTCCAATAATTGCTACTTAGCTCCAATCTTCATATCTCATGCTTAGCCCTTTGTAATGTTCTTAACTACTTCTCCTCTTCCCTCCTGACCTTTCTCATCCATCCTCAACACTGAAGGTGGTATTATCATGCTAATGTACACATCTTACTATATCAACTTTCTTAAAATTCTTTCTCTGTAACTCCAATTACCTTAGCACACAGTCATCCCTTGATTCAGGGGATTAGTTACAGAATCTTTGCAGATACCAAAATCCATGGATGCTCAAACCCCTTATATAAAGTGGCATAGTATTTGCATAGAACCGACACACAGTCTCCTGTATACTTTAATCTCTAGATTATTCATAACATCTAATACAACATACATACTATGTAAATACAGTTATGTGTCCCTTCATGACAGGGATACATTCTGGGAAATGCCGCTTTAGGCAATTTTGACCTTGTGAGGATATCATAGCATCTACTTACACAAACACTGATGGTCTAACGTACTACAAAACTAGGCTATGTGGTGCTGCGTATTGACACTAGGCTACAAACCTGTGTACTTGTTACTGCACTGAATACTACAGGCAGTTGTAACACAGTGATAAGTATTTGTATAGCTAAACATATATAAACCAAGAAAAGGTAAAGTAAAAATAAGCTACTATAAACTTACGGGACCACCATTGCCTACTTGGTCTGTTGTTAACTGGAACATCATATGTGACACACGACTAGAGTTGTTATATTGCATTGTTTTGTATTGTTGTGTTATTTCTGTTGTTTTTTTCCTAATATTTTTGATTCAAAAAATCCAACTGTGTGGAACCTGCAGATATAGACGGCCAACTATATCCATTCATGATATGGACCCAGTATACCTTTTAGCTTCATCATCATCTTACTCTTTCCTTCTCCAAAGATCTGGCCAAAACAATCAACTCACAGCTCTTGTAAAGACGCATAAACTTTCACAATTGGGACTTTACACACTTTATCTCCTCATTAACATGATGCCTTTCTTCCTGCCAACTCTAAAAAACCCCTCTCATCCCTAAAGACCAAACTCAAAATATCGTAGGCTTTATGAACCATGACCTGTCAAATAGAATTAATCATTCCCTGTTCCCGTTCCCATGCTACTAAATAGCTCCACAGTGGCACTAAATAATAGTTTCCATATATAAGATTTTCCCACTAGATCACACAAGGGTAGTGTTTTATTGATTTTTATATTCTTATGTCATCATGCAAGATCTGACATACAGTATGAACTAAGCGTTCATTGAATGAGTTAGAAAATAGCTTAGAGATTATTTAGTCCCACTTCTTTCCCAAAGCTTAAATATCATTTACGATATCCCTGGGAGATGTTTATTAGTCACCATACCAACCTTATCAAGGTCAGATAGCGTAATACTTAGAAAGATGTACCATTTCATTATTCAGCCTAACATTTCAAAGGTTTTCTATGTTAGGCTTAAATTTTGTCTCTGAATCTTCTCCTATACCCTACTCCCACTAGTCCTATTTTTATCCTCTGAAAAAACTTATAATAAAACAATTTTTTGATATGGCAACATTTCAATATTCAATGGATTCAATAGGTCTCTTTCTAAAGATATCTGCTACACCATCCTTTGCTGTCTCATTAATTTAACCATTCTTAACCCCCTGGGAGGGGTCACATCTCCTTATATACTTATCCTTATATATTTTAGTTTATTGAAATCTCCTTATGGATATATTATTCAGTTCTCAAAGTGCAATGCCAGAAATAGACCCACTCTTCCAGTTGCAGTTATACCAGGGCATGTACAGTAGAACTATGTTATGCTGATCTGAATGTTACATTTCTTGTAATGTGGCTGCTGATTGCACATTCGCAAAACTTCTTATCTCTCTGTTTCTAGTCTCAATCTCCCTCAATCTTTCATAACTGATGTTGAGCCATAGTAGAACCAACTGTTCATTCTAGCCTTGACCTTTAAAGAATGCTGAGTTGCCCATGAATTATGCGTCAGTGTAAAGCTCATGTAAGATTTGAAGACCAGTTTCCAAATCTCTTATTTACTCAGCCTAACTTGCAACTTACGTTATCATCATGCTTATTCTCATCACCTTACTATGCTTTCCCCTGGATTTTTATACTGTTTCCGTATCTACTTCAAGTCATATTTCTTTTGATGGCCACTTTTCAAATGAATTGAAAATACTACCTTGTTAATTGTATTGACACTATTATCCATAATAGATACTGAGCATTAGATACTTTTTTTTTTTGAGATGGAGTTTCACTCTTGTCACCCAGGCTGGTGTGAAATGGCACAATCTCAGCTCACTGCAACCTCCACCTCCCAGGTTCAAACAATTGTCCAGCCTCAGCCTCCCAAGTAGCTAGGATTACAGATATGTGCCCTCACACCCAGCTGATTTTTGTATTATTAGCAGAGATAGGGTTTCACCATGTTGGCTAGGCTGGTCTTGAACACCTGACCTCAGGTAATCCATCTGCCTTGGCTTCCCAAAGTGCTGGGATTAGAGAAGTGAGCCACGATGCCTGGCTTGCATTACATACTTCCTATGTGCTGGATCTTACGATAGCTACTTTAAATAAATTATCTGGATTTGAAAGGGAAATTTTTATAAAATATATTTAATCAGAATTGAGGTAAACACCATACTTAACATGTGAGAGTCCAAAGTCATGTCTTTTTTGACAAATATTTATCTGTCTTTCATTGCTCTTCAAGATTCAGAACTCATAATTCTTCTTTATCTTATAATTTATACTCCCTTTAATAAGTTGCAGCTCTTTAATCTGAAATCTTGCTTTCATTATTTGCTTTCTTCGTAGGTAGAATTTACATAATTTTAATATTTCCAGGTCTATTAATGCTGAACATGACTGTGGCCTAACTCTATGTGCCAGGGGTTTAAAAGTTCCTGCACCAAATATCCATAGCCTCTGTAGAACTCGCCAGAAAATCAGTCTTGTGTGTTACAATATACCAAGAGCTCACCTAAAGAAGATAGTATCGCTGTGTAAGAGCAATTTGCATACTTTTTCAAATTTAGGATATAGTTGCATTAGGTTGTTTATTTCTTTCTATTTATTTCCTGACACTTCTTGTATTGAAATTTGCTACAGAATTAGTGTTGAGAGCAGGGCTAAGCTACAACACAGATTGTGGAATGTTTTTAAAAACTATTTCTTTCACTGGTATATCACACATTTATTTTCATGTTTTATTTTTTCTTTATCTTCATTGTATTTATATTTTCTTTGTCAATTTCTATTCACCTAAATAGATTTAAGGCACTCTTTTGCTTATTTCTTTACATAAAATAGGCTACTCATTAATACATGGTGGTAATAAATCCCAAGATTATTCAAACTGTGCCAATTTCCATCCTTCTCTGTTTAACCTAAGTCATGCAAAGGGCTGAAAGTGAGACAGAGCAGGACACTTTAAGAGAAAAAAAAACAGCTAGTATGGTTACGTATAGTGTAAACTTATATAAGATTAAAAATCTGGGGCCGGGCACGGTGGCTCACAACTGTAATCCAGCAGTTTGGGAGGCCGAGGCGGGCAGATTGCCTGAGCTCAGGAGTTCGGGACCAGCCTGGGCAACACGGTGAAACCCCGTCTCTACTAAAATACAAAGTATTAGGCAGGCATGACAGCATGTGCCTATAGTCCCAGCTACTTGGGAGGATGTGGCAGAATTGCTTGAACCCAGAAGGCGGAGGTTGCAGTGAACCAAGATTGCACCACTGAACTCCAGCCTGGGTGACAGAGCAAGTATCTATCTCAAAAGAAAAAAAAAATTGGCAAAACCACTTCACTACAAGCCTTAAATCCTAGAGGGAAGACTTGAGACTTCAGGGAACTGGGAAGTTAATGAAGCCTTTAAGCACAGACAGCGAAATTTGTATTTTAGAAAAATAGCTAGTGTTGTGATATGAAAAAACGTATCAGAGGGAAGGCCAGAAATGAGTAGGCTGGCTAGAAATTGTTTCTAGAAACATAGGTGGGAAATATTTTATGACTTACAGTGGCAGTAGAGATAGACGGGAATATATCTGAAGGTTTCAAAGAAATGGGTTGGCTCTATAGGTCTTTGAATCAATCAATTATGTCTGTGGGTCAAGGAAAAAGGCAGAAAATGGATCCGTGATTTCATGCCTTAGGCAAATAATACTATGAGAAATAGGGCATTAAATAGAAAAAAAGTTTTGGAGTTATTAAGAATTCACATTTGTAAGTGACCAAAAGGAGACTCTAAAAGTCACCCTCCAAAGGTAGAAATCAAAGCAGGTAGATACTTAATCTCAGTTCAGAAAAACGTATTTAGAAAAAGATATAGATTTGGAGATAATTCATAGACGAGTTTATGAATGTGCACAAATTTTGCATTAGATACTCCTGAGAATTGGAGAAGGTGACACCTATAGAAAACCAGAAACATCACTAAGCAACATGGGGACCAAAGTGTGGACCATCGATCTGTGGTGTCAGCAATCAATCAATGCCATTGCATGGCGTTTTGTCTCAAATGAAATTTGCAAAGAAGGGAAAGTGGACTATAATATTTATCCCAATGTGGGGCTTAGGTGTGACAAAAGGCAAAGGAGCATGGGAGTTGAAATTCTGACATGAGAATATTGAAAGTGATGTTCCATGGGATGTAGAAAAGAGAGGAGAGCAAGTAAAGACAGGAGAGGATGGATAACCAGAGACAGTTAGAAAGGTCAAGAAAATGGAGCACTCAATGAGCATGTAGAATGAACTAAGAGTCAGAGATTGTGCTAAAAGAATAAACTGGAGTTTTCAATGTCAAGAGTGCAGCTGCTCTTGGTGAACACATGGTTCAGAACTTTGCCATAGGAAGGGTTGCTGACAGACAGCTAGATAAATGCATTGAAAGGTTATGGGTATTATTCAGGGCCCTAAGTTTTTACAACTGAGCAGAATTACTGGAAAGTCAGTGGATGAAAATTATAAGATGAGGGAGAAGATATGATCAACAAATAGGAAGATTATAAAAGAGCAGATTTTGGAGACTAGAGGGGGAAAGCTGTTAATGCATTTGCTCTTAATTTGAAAAAAGAAAATCAATATTTATCCAAAAGTTGCACTGGGGAGAGAGAAGAATACTGAGCACCCTATGGTTTTCATCTCACCTGTTGGTCCTGAGAGTCATAGCATAGTGAAGAACAAGCAGCCAACACTTGTAGGGACTACAAGGGACAGTATGTCTTTAGAGTCAGCTAGGTTTCACTTACTGCCAAGAAGCAAATGGTGTGTTCAGTTCTGAGAGTAAGAAGGTAGGGAAGCTGTGTGCCATTGGATGACTTTGGGGTTCTAGTGGGCAAAGTGTGCAAGCCTGGAAGAGAAGTATGTGGAGGGGGCTGTGTCCAGGGAAAGCACATTGCAGTACAGAGATGAAAGCAGACGTAAGTCATGGGGGCTTATGTTTTTGTTTTGACAAAAAGACACCTTAAATATGTTGACATCTTTAACATCATGGTGTAATTAGCTATCTTCAGGGTTTCTTTTACTCAAAATGCATGGTCTGAATGGTCTGTGGTTCCGGGTAATCATGGGTTATAGACCAAACAGCAGCCCCTGGTGGAGAGGGGTGGTGGTGAAGCAAAAAGGCAAGGAGATCTCTGGAGGAAGACAATCAGAATTAGAATACATTATGCTTCTAAGACAGCTGCTAAGTAGTAGAGAAGGGGTGTGAATCCATCTCATTTGAAAGCCATGTTATTCTCTTTATGTTTCACTGCACTGTCCTTCTCAAATTTTATAGACAAGAAATGTATATCCCACCAGCCCTTCCTTAGAATATGGGGAAAATTAATAAACTTGGATACACACAACAAGAGACCAGAGACATCAAGTAGCAATCATGCATAGTTCTGACAGGAGGAATCAGCAATCTAATTGTGGGAAACAGGCACAGGAGGAGAAAATTCTAACTCCCCGGGATATCTTCGGAGGAAATATTGGGTTTCAAAAATCAGAAAATAAACACCATTAATTTGATTCAAACTGTGACCCTGAGGTTAGGGGAATGCTGGAACAGCAAGTCAGACCTGCCTTTAGTTATGGTGGGGTGGAAAGCATATTTTACTTGGTATCTAAAATTAGCAGTTCAACTTCCAGCCCTTCTTGCCGCCATATGTGTGATTCTGAGTGAATGACTTTATCTCTTTCAAGTTTCTCTGAACGGCAGCTTATTTATAGAACAAGGATAATGTTTGTTACAAAATGTGTCATGAGAAATAAATGAGAAGCTCCATTTTCTCATGGCAAAGGTCAAATTTGTAAAATTGAACAAATTAGAGGCTCTCCTCAACAGGGATGTTATCATCTTCCGGCAATCATTTATTCCTCATGCACACCGTTGCTAGGTTAATCTCTCAGTTGAATACACACCTACACGGATTCATTTCATCCACACTAAAGTGTTTCTTGGTTTGATAAGAGTCTCTAGCCTAGTGAGACCCTATCGTTCTAGCATCCTTTCCTATTTGTAAACAGAAGTGCTTTGTACCAGCTATTTTGCTTTATCTGCTGTCTGTTAAGCACACCTGAACTTTCACCTCCAATTTTTTTTCTCACAACAATTTTGTAGCAAGAGAAGATCTCAGACCACAAACTCAGTTTTCAGGAAGTTTAGCTTGATTATACCCAGTTTTAATTTTCTTGAGATTTTATCCAGGCAGAGTTAGAAACCTGATCTCAGTCAAAATGTTTCTCTCACCTCCCAAAGCACACACATTTTCTCAAGTCCTCCGTTCCAAAATGTGTGTGTGTGTGTTTTCTATTCAGGGTTTCATCTACTTTCCAAGGAAATTCATCTGGTTTGGTTAATCACTTACACAAACTAGAAGTCTCTGATCTCTCATTTGTCTATTTAGAACTGGTCCTAGACAATTCTTTACTATTTCATGCCACTGAGGGAAGATTAGAAGTTCAGTTCTGCTAGGGCACTGGGAACTCTATGCAGCCTTCTCAGGTCCATCAGCTTCAACATTCCAAACCCTTTCGGCTCTGGGATTGTGTTATGTTCCCAGGAAATTTTTACAAATATAAGCATGGGGTTGTTCTGTTTTTAGATACCCTAAACACAGGATGATTTGTGAAAGGGACACTCCCTTCCCCAAGTGTCTACTCAAGTTTTGATTCCCACCTATATCCTTCACACTCCCCAGTTCAGGATAATTTTATCAGAGCTGACGGTTGACAACAGGAATGTGTTAAATTACTCCTCTCTTTCTTCTCACAAATGTATTGACTTGGATGTAAGTACTGGATTTTCCTCTAGGGTAGAATTCTGAAGCAGCCTCTCTTTTTGATTTTATTTTATATTATGTTGTTATGTTATGTTATGTTATGTTATGTTATGTTATGTTATGTTATGTTATCAAGTCTCTATGAGATGGCTAAGCCTGAAGTTAGAAATACAGCATTAATACTGGAATGGGCCATTCCATGTAGCAAACCCTAATGTGAAGATTCACTTTGCTTTATAGGGGAAGTGGGAGGGAGTTGGTCTCAGTCCTTGTCGTGTGGTAGAGAGGTAAACATGGGTGAAGTGTGGTCCGCAAGACATCAGGATTAGGATCATGCACTTATGAAAAGCGTTAAGAAAACTGACAGAAAAAAATCTCAGCATTTTCGAGGGTTGGTTCCTTCTTTTGACTCTCAGTAAAAATACTGAAGAAAGAAATAGAATTAATTTAAAACAAGTCAATCTGAAAACATAAAGGAGAAAAAAAAATACATCGCCCTGCTAACCCAAGTAATTTCTGTTTGTAAACAACAACCTGTAGTGTCTGTAATATTTGTAATTTGAAATCTGGCAGAGTCACCAAAGGCAAGTGCTCATCCCAAGCTGAAGTTCATGCAAGCAGGGGCAGAAAGATGGGTTTTCTTCTTCTTCTATTATTATTATTATTATAAGAAGAAGAAGAACAGGAGAAGGATGAGGAGGAGAAAAAATAATAATATTGGGGAAAAAGACAATCCTGATGTCCCAGGTGTCTCTGAGGTACCTTCATTAAATATTCTTTGACAGATAATGATGGAAATCAATCTCACCCAGATATGCCTGGGACATAGCATGGGGACAAATGGCAGGTTGTCAGCACCTCCCCACAAGAGGATATTCTTCTATTTGTTCTGAGCTAGATGCTGGGATGAAGTTAAAGTCTATTGAATGAATAGTCAGGAGATGTGGCTTATGCACAGATACTCGTCACTACAAGAGGAAAGAAATTTAAGGCTTCAGAACCTGGGACTAAACTTAATTTCTGGCTCCATACACCAGTCTATGGAATTTCCTAGAAGCAAACAGACCAAAGTTGACTACATCTTTAAGTGAGTTGGATTATCAAAGAAATTCCAAACTTGACTGAAACCAGCCAGTGGTTTCTTCATCCCTCTGACAAATCTTCAGACCCCAAAACCATTCCACTGAGACTGTAAGGTGGTATGTTGCCTATAAAGGAACTTGTCCCTTGAGGTGGCCATACAAGACCAGAGACACTGGAGATAGTTCCAGAAAATAACCTCCTGAGCAGTTGTCAAATCTGATCAAAGGACTCTATTTCAAGGACAGCCTGATCCTAAGTTTTACTTAAAAGCAGCATATGTTTTATGCTGTGAAACTATATGTGGTTTTCTTTTCCTTTTTAAAACGAGAATTTTCATTTATATGACTGTA
This sequence comes from Cacajao melanocephalus, assembly GCA_963573385.1. Taxonomy (NCBI): domain Eukaryota; kingdom Metazoa; phylum Chordata; class Mammalia; order Primates; family Pitheciidae; genus Cacajao; species Cacajao melanocephalus. The sequence continues at coordinate 34,672 of CAUYLG010053622.1, read as the reverse complement.
TTAATTCTCTATGTCATGAAAAATAAATGAGAATGGATACACTATGACAATGTATTTGGAAAACTGGAGATGGAAAAATATATCTTTCCATCTCATATATATGTGTGTGTGTGTGTGTGTGTGTGTGTGTGTGCATGTGTGTGTGTGAGAGACAGAGAGAGAAAGAAGCGTTTGGGAAATCCAAAAGAGTGAATACTGTGGTTATATATATTCCTTCCATTGCATATACCCAGTGGTTTAGGGTGAAATGGAGGCCACAATTCAGCCTCCTCCTAGCTCTAGGTTGATTTCAACCCTCTTGCCAGAGTCATGAATTGAGGAAATTCACAACTAAGTCAACAGTGCATAGTATCACCTGGGTAAAGTTATTGTTTCAGAAATATGCTTGACTTAGTTCAGGCCAAAGTCTTCTGGACAAGAAGGTTCCCTATTCTTCTGGGAGAGCCAAAAGCGGCCATCATACTTTCTCCTTTTGAATGTTCACATGAGACACTTGGCTCTGCATCAGTGCTCTCGAAACTGACACTGGAGAAGAAGGAGCACAGAGAAGGGGTGCCTTTCATTCTGTCAGGAAGCCATCACAGCTCTGAAGATTGGCAACGTTCTATTTATGTGATCCCAATTGACTATCTTTATCATTTAAAGAGTTGGTTTTGTGTTCATTGTGACAGGAAAAGTCACAGTTGTTATAAGTACTTATATTATTAGGAAACATATTTCTATTTAGCCTCTCATGTGTTTCTTCTTTTTCACCCAACAAAAGTGCACCTTCCTTGAGAGCTGAAGTTATGTCTTATATTTCTGGTTTTAGCATTGTTCCTAATACATAAAAATGGTCTCCATGATGAATAGAACTCACTGTATTCCTTTACTGACAACAGATACCCTACAACCTCTGTACAATAAAGATCAGTTATTTGCTGTGGTATATACGCATCATAGAATACTACACAGCAATAAACAAAGAATGAAATCATGTCTTTTGCAGCAACATGCGTGCATTTGGAGGACATTATCCAAAGCAAATTAACACAGAAACAGAAAACCAAACACCACATGTTCTCACTTATAAGTAAGAGCTAAACACTGGGTACACAAGGACACAAAGATGAGAACAATAGACACTTGGGACTCCAAAAGCAGGGAAGGAGGGCAGAGGCAAGGGTTGAAAAACTACCTATCAATCAGGCAGGTTTACCATTTGGGCAACAGGATCATTAGGAGACCAAATCTAAGCATAACAGAATATACTCATACAATGAACCTGCACATTTACTCCTGGGATCTAAAATAAAATGAAAATTTAAAATATAAAAACAAATCACTGAAAAAAAAATCATTTAATATAAAATTTTTAATTTTATATTTAAAAAAATATGTAGAGATTCATACATTTTTTAGGACTGCAGAACCTGAAAAATATATTATGTGGTTAAATTACTATTGCAAAAAAAAAACCCAAATATTTAGAAAATTTTCTCTATGTGTAAATATTGATTTCAGACTTGTTTTGCTTCCTCCAGTGAAGCAAGAGCATATAGGGTCATGACCCAATTACAGAACATTTGATTGTCCCAGCTCAATCTCATAACTGCTCAAGAGAATTCCCTGAAGCAAAATTTATCATTATTTTTTGAAAGTTGTTTGAAAAAGAAACTTTAAATAAAATAGTTTCATCCTATCTTTCACTGATGCATGTATTTCATGCCCCAAAACACAAATACTATACCCTCAAACCAGCCAAAATATCTCATAGAAAGTTTTAAAATAATGTATACAATGAGGTAGTTGAATCTCATGTAAATAAATGCTCATTGGATTCAAGTGCAATTTTCTTAAAATTACAGAGTCTGAAGTTTGCCAGTTTTCCTTAAACTCTTGCAAGGTTATTTTGCCTTTCCTATTTTTAGTCTACAGTTTCATGGGGAGTTAGCATCTGTTATAATACAATGCTAGATCATTATAGGTTTTTAATATCACCTGTTTTCTCCTGTTTTTCATCAATCCCCTGTTAATTTTCAAGACAGTTGACTCCTCAGTCTAGAAGCTCCTGTCATCCTGGTATCTGAAGGATACCAAGTGGATAAGCATGAATAAGCTTCCATTTTTAGGTTTTGTGATTCTTTTGTGTTTGTTTATTTTTAGCTTCTATATTACAAAGTTTTCTACTGATATTATATACCAGTGTACATAAATGGCTACAGTTTACTGACATCATAACAAAATGGTTTTGAAACAAAATATTTTTGTAAATTCCTTTTTGGGACTTCTGATCCAGGATTTTAAGCCATTAATAAATGTTTGTTTATTATAGTTTTTTTTTTTAATTTAAGGGATGTTTTGCCATAGACTTCTGCTACCATAGAGGCACGATCAACAAATAAATACTGATTTTCTGAAAACATGATCTTTCTGAGCATACTGCTTTATTGGATTCCTCCCTTTTACCTTCATCCCTTTTCTTCCCAAGTCCCTCTTGTTTTCCATTTCCAGAAACAAATGAAAACCTATTCCAGAAGTTTTCACTAAAAATAAAATGGCATAATGCTATATCATTTTCTTTGAAGAGTTGGAAACAGAAAAGTCCACTTGAGTAAGAAATGAAGGAACTCAGAGTGATTAGTAAATGCAGCTGATCTGGGAGTCCAGAAGAGTAGATGATAATTTGCCAGCAATGCTGTGGTATTAAATATGTGTATGATATCCATCTATTCTTTCAAATTTTACTAATGCTGTAATTAATGTGAACCAAGCACAGCTGTGACTACATGCCAGACAGACCAATAGACATACTGCTCATGGTTACATGGCTTATGTTCTCACAGGGAAATGCGTGAAAAGTACATGGACAGTTACAGTGGGATCAGGGAAACCAACGACCTGGGAGAAAGTAAGGCAAGTTGTAGTGACCTCATTTTAGGGGTCAAGATAGGCTTTTTTATAAGGAAGAGACATCCTCCTTGAGAACCGAATAATGAGGAGGAAGTTAGCCATCTGGACACGGGTAGAGAAAGAGCACTCTAGCCTGGAAGAAGTTCAACAGGGGAGTATCACAGAGCAAGTGTTTGGTGTGAGGTCATGGGAACAAGGGAGTAATATGGTAGGGTACCGTGAATAAGCAAAATAAGGCTGGATGAGTAAGCCCAGGCGAAAAAGTGGATGTTACAAAGAATGGGAGAGGAAACTGACTAGGGAAGCAGAATCTCTGGTCAGTGCTGAAGAGAACATGAAGATAACAGGAACCATTCTTGACAATCTGAGTCAAGTAAAAGGATCGCATCCGAGAAAACACACAACACTCTTCCTGGTCTCTGTGGCAATTTCTGTTTTTGTTCAATTTCATGAGTATAGGACAGAGCCAGAAACAACAAGTAAAAACAACAACAACAAAGTGTGAGTACTTTGCAACTATAACTCAACTTTGTCAGCTCTGTCCATGAATTTAGTTACTAAATTTTCACTTCTTGCAAAACCAATGAAACTTATGAAAACCATAATTTAGTGGTTCTCAGAATCTTAGAAGGATGTAGTTTAAAAGAAATCAGCAAAGGGTTGAAAGGGTGCCTATTCTTTCACAATACCAAAACACTCACATATTCATATGTTAATATATTTTGGTAACCATAGAAAAGTGGAAGAAAGAAAAAAATTGAACCCTCTTTTCACTGTCATTTTGCAGTATTCCTCTGGATTATATCTTCAATAACTTAAGTATGCTCATGCTTTACATATAAGATTCTCAACTTATTTCTCTGAAGGCTATATCATACTTAGTTTTCCATGGTATTACAAATCTTTTATGTCTTAATGACCATCGAAAACACCACTTTCTAATACTAACGTATGTATGTGAAAACCTACTTAACCATTTCCATAATGATTTGAATATTTTTAAAATTTTAAGTTACAGTAAATATTTTGGTGACATTTCTTAACTGGTGGATTGGTTTAATAAGATGCTGATCATTGTGCTCAGTGATGCATATGCAATGATAGATGAGAAACGGTTATTGGTTACAGGGAGTTTGCTGTCTTCTTGGTCATAAAGTGTTTTCTGTATTCAGAATGCTTACCCTAACATGGATTTCTGAATATGAAAAAACTAAGTATAAACGTGGTAAAGTATCCTAGTAGTTATTACCAAATTAATTTCTTAAAGAATCTACCCATTCATAATTTCCCCCAGAAATATTAAAAAGAAACTTATTTTTGCTATTATTTGATCCAGACTTCTAAATTATGACTTACATAAAACTAACTCAAACTAGGATTAAGTTAGAAAAACAAAGTGAGGGTAGGAGGTTCAGGACATTGATTTAAGCTCCAGTAACGACATAGTAAATGGCTATTGGCTTCGAGTGTTGAGAGATCCAGGGGCTCAGACAGGGGCATCTGGGTTCAATTTTTTTCCATCTCACAGCTCTGATTTTTTTTTTTCTGATGGCTTCATTTAGGCAGGCTCTGTCTATTTGGGAATATAGCTATTCCAGGTTCCATACTCCTCATTTTCAGTCTTGCAAAAAGAGAGCCCATTTCTCATTTCAATAACTTCAACAAATGTCCTAGAGTTGACTTTCATTGGCATGGCTTGGTCCTTGTTAATCTTGGAACAAATCACAGTTGCCATGAGATGAAATCATGAATCAGCCATGAACTGATGGCTGGTGAATCAGCCATGAAATACGCTAATTGACAAAGCCTGGATACCATGCCTCATGCAAAAGACAAGACCGAGTGCCTAGGAGGGGCTCTGTCCCAAAGGAAATAAGGCTGTTCTCACAAGGAGAAAGAGCAATGGCTACCGGAAGGGCAAAGACAACGGTATTCACTTAGATTGGTAGAATCATGCTTTAAGCAGATGAGAAGACTAAAGAAGATGAAATAACTCAGTGTTATCCTGCTAATTCGGCACTAAACTGAGAGTAAGACCCAAATCCATGTGCTGGTACATCAATTTATTTGGAGAATTCTATATTTCTTCTTTTCATTAGCAACACATAGTTGAGTACCTATTGTATATAGAGGTTTTCTCTTTAAAATAGCTGAAGATTTAGTTGAATGAGACAAAAACCATATGCTAAGTGACAAGAATAAATAGATGGAAGAAAATTATGAATTCGGTTAAGAGAAATGTAGGAAAGCCTCACAAATGGGATGGCCAATTGGGGTAAATAAAAAATTATATCATCTCTGCTACAAGGAGCACATTTTGGGGAAGCATCCCATTGTACTCCAAAATACATTTTATCCAATAAGTTACCCTTTCCCCAACCATGAGGGGCATGTAGCTCTGGAAACCGCGTGTGGCCTGTGTTTCTCTGAAAGCAGAACCCAGGCTGAGTTGGTCAGAGGTGGACATCTGACCTGAACTGGGCCAGTTAAGTTCTGTTCCATAGGAACTCAGGATTTCTGCAACGTCAGTGAGAAACCAGAACTCAGCTGAGGTCTGGCTATGAGCACAGGGTTTGGTGTTTAGAAAACAAGCAGGGTCAAGAAACTACCTGGCCCTTAATGTATTCTTAGATTCCTGCTGTCATCTCGGTTTGAGGTTCTTGTGAGGCACAGTCATTGTTCTGTGAGTTCAGCAAGATATCTCAATACCCCCTATATTTTACTGAGCTTGTTTAACTCAGCTTCTAATATTTGCTGCCAAAAGCAAATATTGAATATGACATTCGTTCTAATATTCATCTTTCTTTCAATTTCCCTAAGAATGGAATCCTAATATTTCCTATTTTACTTCACACATTTTAAAACCCTCGGTTCTGTCAACTCAGCTTAGATCTATTTGATTTCCTTCTCCCATAAGCTCAAGAAAATTTACATTATAATAATTTTATGTACTGTATATATATTTTTTGAATAATAAGTTTCAGCTAGATTGTCAATGTCCTAAGTGAAGGAGTCACTGTTTCAAGTTTCATGAGATTTTGCCTGTGTACCTAGAAAAAGATGCAGTTTATTGCTCATAAATAAAAGTGATTTTATTTCAAAGGAATTTTACATAAGTGTTTTACATAAATGAGTCTTCCAATAACATAAATATTCATAATTAGCTAAGTCCTCATCTTCTTGTGTATGAAACTACCACATACTATGACAAAAGCAATCATCATTTCCCAGGGAACACTCTGATCAGGGATTGTGCAGCTGGGAGTATATCATTAGCTGGAGGCACTCTAGCTGTAGGAGAGTCAGGTGCAGCCAGGAAGAATCTCATTCTGCATTTCTACCATCTTTCCACCAAGCTTGTTTTATGGGTCAAATTGATTTAAACAAATTCCAAAGGCAGCCTTAATGAACAAAAACAATCACAAAAAGGAAGCCACTAGGATGTAAGTGATGTGAGAAAAGCATCAGTAAGTCTTTGGCTCGGTCACTAATATAGAAGTTGTGGGGACATTGCATGGATGGGGAAATAGAGTCACGTCTTTTCCCAGTGCTCACCTACTGCTACTTCCCCAAACCTATTCCCAATAAGGAATAAAAAGGAAGGCCAGATGTGATGGCTCATACCTGTTAATCCCAGCACTTTGGGAGGCCGAGGCAGTGGATCACAAGGTCAGGAATTCGAGACCAGTCTGGCCAACGTGGCGAAACCCCATCTCTACTAAACATACAAAAATTACCTGGGTATGGTGGCACGCATGTGTAGTTCCAGCTACTTGGGAGGCTGAGGCAGGAGAATCACTTGAACCTGGGAAGTGGAGGTTGCAGTGAGCTGAGACTGTGCCACTGCACTCCAGCCTGGGCAACAAGCGATAGTCTCAAAAAAAAAAAGAGGAGAATAAAGAACTAGTATGTTTTTACCTATTTATTTAAATACTTACTGAGTAATAATTATGTGCCAGACATAGTACTAGGAAAATGAGATTGCAGTTGTGAAAAAGCACTGCAGATTCCTTGATTTCACAAAATATATCCTCTATTCTAGAGGGAGATGCAAATACATGAACAGGGAACCCTGATGTGGCGTTGTCAGTGCAGTAAAAGAAGAAGTGTTCTGGAGACATCAGGAAACCATACAACCCAGGGAGCAGAGGAATTTTTCTGCAGAAAGTAACATCTCTGCTGGGAACATTCAGACAAGGAAGATGAGGTGAGATGAATAATGGGTCAAGAAATGGAACTGCATTCACAAAGGTCCAGAGACCAGAGCTAGATGCAGGAAGGTCAGAGGGCCTGAGAGTTATCCAGGATGGCCAGAGCTCAGGTGTGAGGAGAGCGATCACAAGAAATTAGGCTGTCAAGAAAAGATGGGACTAAATCATAAAGGGGAGTGAAGTGTGTTGCCAGACATACTACTGTATACTTCATAGTATACTTTATAGGAGAGATCGAAGGCAGGCGGGGACAGAATGAGCATGCATTTCAGAAAGCTGACTGTTGGAGTAAACTAGAGAAGATATCGGAATGGGAGAAAACTGGAGGCGGAGAAGTTAGAGGCTAGTTAGAGACGGTATTATAGGCATTAATCCAGGGTAAATCTATCAAGGCCTGCACAAGGCTCCCTGGAGATGAAGCCCAGTGGATGAATGCATGTCAGAGACTATGGAAGCACCTTCGGCACCTTCCGAGCCCTCTGAGCTGTCAGCATACAGGTGGTTATACGTTTCTTTCAGCATCCCTACCCTGTATCATCTCACACAGGAAAGTATGTCACTAGATTACAGCAGAGTCATGCTTTCCTTGTTCTTGTGAGGTGCTCAGCTGAAACACAGACTTGGGCAGTCAATTTCCTCTGTCCCTTCTTTCTCACTAAAGAAGAGACAGGGAGCCTAATGTGTTCAAAAAGCTGCTTCTTGCTCATTTCCCTGCAATCTCTGTGCCCTGTGAGAAGGGAAGCCTACAGGGCGAAACTGAAAAGAGTAAAATGAGGCAGATTCAACTCCTCATGCTTGTTTCCTTTGCTCTCACCTTTTCTTCCTGTCTGGAACGCAGACGTGTTGCCTGGAGACAGAGCAGCCACCTAAGGACCACGGAAACAAAAAGCCAAATGCCAAGGATGCTGCAAGAAGAAGAAAAGGGAAACCAAGTCCCTGAGACCGCAATGGAACTACTGATTTGTGTGAGTAAAATAAACCTTTAAGTCCTGGCGATTGGTTCTTTTGACAAAGTAGTCATAACCAAACCAGCGGTTTTCTTTGCCACTTGACAGAGCCCTCTGGTATTGTTTTTTATTTTCCTTTTTTATCAAAGTAGTAAAATGAGTGTTCTTTATAGGAACAAATAAATATCCACCTTAGTCTTCCAAGCTGGCTTTTCTAGGCAGGTCTTGGTGAGGGAAACATTCATGGTGATATCCTCAAAGCCTTCTATGAAGGTAGGATAATATATCTCCAAAAGAATTTGTAGGGAGTAGGGATGGTTAATGGGTTAAAATTAGAAACAAAAAAATAAAATTTAGAATCTGATAGCACAACAGGATGACCATAGTCAGTAATAATGTAATTATGTATTTTAAAATAACTAACACAGTTTAATTGGATTGTTTGTAGCACAAAGGATATATGCTCAAGGGAATGAATATCCCATTTTCCATTATGTGATTATTATAACTTGTATGCCTGTGTCAAAGTATCTCATGTACTCAATAAATATATACACCTGCTATGTACTCACAAAAATTAAAAATAAAATTTAAAAATAAAAAAAAGAATTTGTAGGAATGTTTAGTTCTCTCTCTGGCCATTTACAGTTTTCCCAGCCATGAAAAGAGAATCAGAATAATTTGATTTATTCGAGGAAATAGACTCTCTCATTTGTATAGAATGATAGTGAAAAAAATACAAGAAGATAAGACTTAACCCATCAATTAACTTGACATTGTTCACTTGCCTGAACAGGCTGTCTGTGTCAGGGACCTTGTCTTATCCTTGTGCTATAAACCTGTCATGAAGCCTTTGGCCCCTCACTTACCTCATTCCAGCACAAAACAGTACGCTCTTCCTCACACACTTGGACATTAACCAAGTGTCCATAGAAGATATAGTGCTTGAGCAAATCTTGAGTATATGTTGATATTCAACAGGGGAACAAGGGAAGTGTCCACACCAGGCACAGAAAGCAATATCATCAAAGGCACATGGTAGAAAATGGAATATGGGGCCAGGTACGGTGGCTCACACCTGTCATCTCAATACTTTGGGAGGCTGAGGCAGGCAGATCACAAGGTCAGGAGTTCAAGACAAGCCTGGGCAACACGGTGAAACCCCATCTCTACTAAAATACAAAAAATTAGCTGGGCATGGTGGCGGACACCTGTAATCCCAACTACTCGGGAGGCTGACACAGGAGAATCTCTTGAACCCGGGAGGTGGAGGTTGCAGTGAGCCAAAATTGTGCCACTGCACTCCAGCCTGGGCAACAGAGCAAGACTCCATCTCAAAAAAAAAAAAAAAAAAAAAAAAAAGAGGATGAAGAAGAAGAAGAAGAAAAGAAAATGGAATATGGTACATGAGGTTGCAAAAAAATTAAACAAAGAGAAGGTCAGAAGCTGAGGCTTAGATACACATGAGGAACTAAGGCCATATAGAAAAGGGTGATAGAATCAAATATAAATCTGGGTTTTACAAAGATCGTTCTGGACGCATTAACATGGATAAAGTCATGAAATAGCTCACCAGATTCAGAGAAATAACTGACTTTTGCCCTCTGAGTTTAAGATAATGAGACTCTTAATGTCCCAGGGTAGTAGTTATGCATCTGAGATGACAATAGAGAACAAATTTTTAAAATATAAAGAATATGAATAAGGAAACCTTAGTGTTTAGAGATGGGAGATAAGAAAAAGGCAGTTTTAAAGATGATCTAAATTTCCTTTTTGGGTGACTAGGCAAATCAAGATTCCATTTTCTTACATAGGAGGGAAGTAGGTTTGAGGGAGAACGATTTTCAGTCTGGCTTTAGATTGGGCATCACTGTGGTCTAGTAGAAACATATATTTTGGAAGAAGATAGAGTTGAGTTCAAACCCCAGCTGTGCTGTGTCATAGATCTGTGGCCTTGGATCTCTCCATTATGTCCCTGAGCCATGATTCCATCTGTAAAATGTAGATCACAATTTCTTCCTTGCAGAATTGTTTTGTCTTACAATGTGTACAAGATGCCTAACAGTGTCTCATTAAACGGTGACTGTTACCATTACTAACCAGGCAGGGAGCAGCTATGTGAAATCCAGGTGAGATCCTCCAGTGGCTGCTGGAGAGCTGAGAGACACTGGACCTCAGTGCATATATGCTCATTTATTGAAGGTGCCCAAAAATGTTGCTCACATTTCAGTTAATCTAATGATGAGAGAGAGGCAGTGAACCACAGAAAAGGATGAACGTCGTCAGCCAGGACGAGAAGAAAGGAAATATATTTTTATAAATTGCTTTGTGCCAGGAAAATGTACACAAATATGTCATTTCAATCCTTTCAAACCCAGGGAAGTATGTGATTTTATCTCAAATTTATCTAATAAGGAAATTGAAATTCAGAAATATTCAGTGGCTTTCCCAAGGCCACGCAGCCAGTAAGTCCCTGTTAGGACCTGAGGCTTGACAGGCAGCAAAGCCAAGATGATGTCACTACACGAGTGTTTGTGTGTTTCTTCCATGCCGTAGTCTTCCTTCGCCATGTAGTTAGAGAAAGGGTCAAACCGCACAATGCTTTGGTTGTGCACAGGAGCATAATGGCCCTGGATGTGTAGGCGGGTCATGTGCTGATACAAGCCTGTGGATAGAGCTCATAGAAGGCTCAGCACTGAGTCAGTGCTTAGACAGGACTTAACAAGTGCCAAACATCATTTTAGAAGACCTGGGAAGGTCGGGTTTTTTTTCTGGAAAATAAATAAAATAAGATTTAAAAACACACCGTGTTTCTTTTATACAACAACAAATGTCCTGGAAGAAATGTGTATTATCTCTACTACTCGGGGGAATTCAGTGTAGAATTTGTCCCTGAGCTTTAGCATGAGCTGTGAGAGGGATGCACACTGCCCTCTGCTGGGTGGCGTGCATAAGCGCACTGGGTACCGCGCAGTCTTCATCAAAGGAGCTGTATTTTGTATGTTACTTAGAAAAGTAACGAAGTGTGACAATTCGTGTGAGCAACGCAGTGTTTACAGATGCATCCCTGATGCATAGTGCATCCCTCTCAGCTCATGTTAAAGCTCTGGGACAAATATATACTGTGTATATATATTTATTTCTATATTTTTTCCTTATATTATCACAGATTGGCAAATGACAGCTATCTTTAACTTTTGTTTAAAGATACAGAAACCAAGATGGTCAATGAGACATCCAAGAAGATACAAATATTCACTCATCAGAGCAAGATGTTGCAACTTACTTTAACATTCTCTATAAAAGAGCGATTCATGATTATTAGAGTGCACATGAATCACTTGGGAATTTATTTTTTAAAAAAAAGGGGGCATGATTCCCAATGACTCTGACCGAGTTACTTGAGTGAAGCCCATGAATTGCATTTTTAACAAATGGCTGTATATTCTGAGACAGGCTATCCACAGACCTTGTTTTGAAGGAAAAAAACACTGATCCACAATCCTCTTTGTCTCCAAAAGTTTTTGTTAAAAGCTGATTTACAGAAAACTTGAGATTTTAATTGTTCTTTCCATCTGTGTAACCCTAAACAATATTATTTCACCTCTCCTGTCACTCTCTTCAACTGGAAACATTGTGTTACTCACACAAATTCTTACCCTTTGCTACCCTCCTAAGTTTGTGAACAAAAATATGTAGAACTTACATATGGGTGCTCAGTTGATCGTTTATTTTTCAAATGCATTACTATTTTAAATTATAATAGAAAAAAAAGCAAACTGCTGGTCAGGACCTATTTTCCACAGGACATATATAGGAAAATAAGTCTTAGAGACTTGGTAGCAGCTGGTAAAGGCAAAACCTTGCTTAAGTTTTCTAACTCAAATCCACTTCTCATTTTGCTGCAGACTCTGTCATCAGAAGCTTTTCTCAAAATTCTTACCCCATATGTTTTTAACTAAGAAATAAAGGCATACTGAGTTCTCTTGGTGCCCCAGGAAGCTTTGGTCAAACTCAAGGGAAAACTCTGGAATGTTTTCTCTGCTCTTCATAGTAAACTACCTGACTTCTACAGGGTGCTCTATCGACATTTTCAGGTTTATTGTGAGGGTATCTTGGGACCCACACTCTGACCAAGGGGAAACTGTTGCTCTAATTCCAATCAATCTCTGCCCAATACATAACTTGAGTGGAGATTTTCTCACGACAGGATAAATTGAAGAGTTTTCCTGGCTAGGAACATATTTATTTTTAGTTTGATATAGAATCCCAGAGATTGCATTTGACCAAAACATTTCCATGGTCTTTTTCCTGCCTCATAAATCCCAAAAATGTAAAGATTATCCCAATATGATTTAATGCTACAATAAATTAAGTTTTAAAGTATTTTTATAGATAAAGAAGTATTTGCTAACAATTCTGTTCTATCCTTTTCCTGTTGAGAAAGCATACTTCCTAGCCCTTTTAGCTTCTACATCTCTGAAAACTTCAGGAAGAAAGTGTGTTAGGAGATATGAACGTAAGAGAACTGTGGCTGCATTTTAAGAATTTTCTGATCTCAAGCTCATTCTTGCACAACTGAAATAGAAAATGAAGGATGGCTTTAACAGGGAAGGGATATTTAGCTGTGATTTAAAAAACAGACAAATTAGATACACTAGTAGTACTTTGCCTGTTTGATGAAAAGCAAGAATCTTTCCCAGGGTATTACTTTGTTATGTTTTCTCGTCAGTAAGAGAGTAGAACAAATAAAAGTTTAATCTAAAAGTTACTAGCTTAGTCTAAACAACGAGAGCAAGAAACTACATTCAAGTGCAAACTTACATTAGATAATTATATTTCTTAAATCAAACTTTTAGCCAAAATGGAATTGCAGGCAAGTCTCTATTCCAAAAACTGTCCAAAACAATCCAAAATGCTCTCAGAATGTAACAGGACACAGCAACAACTCAAACCAGAGATAGAAGGCATTTTTTAAAAAACTAGTCCTCAAATTATAATGTAAAATTCAGAATAAAACAGTTGCCTCGTTTAGGAAGTCTTTAAAACACTCATATAAACACACACACAGACACACACACAAAATCCATATAATCTATAGGACCAATAAATGGATAAATCTATTTAAAGATAAGCTACACACATATCTGAAATAAATTGTACCATACTTTTCATGTTACTCAATAAATTTCCAATGAAAAAGGAAACACTCTGTGCTAAACCATAATCCACATTTTTATAATAATTGATCCAGGAGCACCTTTATATAATCTAATCTCAAATGACAGAATCTCTAACATAATACAAAACTTGGTTGATTTCTACTTAATTATTGCTGAGTTTCTTTTAAATTGTTTTCTCTCTTAGGAGATTCGTCAACATTACACATATTTAAAGGGTGTTCTGTACTCCATTAAAAAAAAAGTCTTCCAAAATAAATCCCTTCTTAGCCTTTTCTTTCAATAGCAGGGATTTGTGTAATTTTGCTTCTTCTTATTATTATTATTTTGCCCAAACTCATCCATTTTCCATCCTTCTTTAATCTCTTCTGTGCCCAGGGTGACACATGGCACCCTGTAGACCATGTGACAATGTAAACTGCATGAAATCAGGCCTCAATCCTGCTGGTTCCAGCTGATACACCCAGTTGGAGGCATCAACACAGGGCTCTGGAATACTGGAACAGAGGAATGTCAGCATTTTTTCCTGTTCCCTTCCTTCTCTGTTCCATTCTCTTCCTCTCTCTGGCCCCACTACTTGGTTCCAGTTTTCATTAGGCCCTGAGAAAACTAATTCCTCCATTTATCCCTTTAGCCTTGGAGTCATAGAGGCTTCCAATGTTGCTTGCTTCTAAGATAGACCTTTCTCTACAAGATAAGGAAGCAAGCAATTTGGGAAGTCCATCTGGTGCCGAGTACGTCTATTTCAACCCTGCATGTAGAAACTGGGAAAATACCCACATATGTTTCCATGGGCTCACAGCACCTCAGTGAGATGGTTTTGGGTGCCAACTGCACTGTCACCTGTCCCTTTATCCCATCACCACCAATGGACCCTGGTGATATGTTGAGCTACAAGGGATTAATGTAAACTCAAAGCCAGCATTGAGAAACTTTTGGAGGATCTGGGTATTTGTCATTCCCTAAATCAAAGTAATCCTGGTAAATATCTATTGTACCTCTAGTGAAGACATAGAAAAAAAAATGACAGCATATAATCAAAGTGTGTTATGGGATCCTGTCTCAAAGGAAGTGTCTCTTCCTCAATCAATAAATTCCAGATCCCTGAACAGGCTGCATTCTAGGAACTGGGTGAAAAGCTGTGTATTACCACTATTGTGGTCTTGGTAGATTTCTGTCCACCATACTGGATTTCCCCTCAACTATTTAGATTAAACTATATCTTCTAGGCTGTCAACTGAGTATTATCAGATTCACCAAATGATAAGGCTGAACACAAGTGTAATATTCTATTACTAAGTGGGAATAATGTGTCTGATACAGGTCCCAAGCCAGTTCAGAATATGCATGTAAACCTCATGAGCAAACGTTCTAGACCCATCCTTGCTGTTTTGCAGTCTTTCTTCATCTCAAATCTGTGGCTTAGTAGGAACTTCTTTATAACCAGTATGACCAGATATCTGAAGAGGACAAAAATGCAGGTATAGTCGGTTATTTTCAAGATTTTTATGGTAAAATTTGGAAAGAATATAGTATAGTTTCATTTTAAAGTGACCTTGATAAAATAAAATGTTCCTGATAGCAACAATTGTGAGCACAGAGCTGGTTTTCCACATTGTTTTGTAGAAAAACAGAATTTGAGGTATAGATTTTTACTGAAAAATGAACACAAGGTAATAGTTTGACAAAGAATAAGACTGGTAAAGTTGAGAAGAATAAAATCGTCTTTGGAAGAGGTATTGGGCTGTGTCTCTTTAGGATAGGCACATAATATATAGATATTTGTGTGTTCAACAAATGCTCAGTAGGGGGAATCTGCTGCTGGGCATGCTGTCAGTAAGCAGGTGAACAAGAGAAACTACTTGTCAGGCAACCCCTCTCTCTCTAGCCATACCAGTGATGCTCAGTGAGCATAAATAGCTCAACAGCACATCATTCCCTTCTTCGGGACTCACATGGACACAGCCACTGCCGGTGCTGAGTGCTCTTCTTGCCAACAGCAGATACCGTTTCAGAGCCTCCAGTGGCACCATTCCTTTGGGTGGTCAAGAGAAATTGGTTACTATCCAGCCGTCTAGTGGAAGTTGATGACTTTGGCTTCCTTAGATTAGGGAGGACCAATAATTTGCCCTCCTAGGAATAGAAACATGGCACTGAAACAGATTTGCTTTCATTGTCTGCATAGCTTCTGCTAGCACCATGATCCTTTTAAGAGAATGCTTTATTCTCCATTTACTATTCCTCATAAGATTATTCTGATTCAGAAATTTACAAAATATTTACTTCCCATCCCCACAACCTTGTACTTGAAAGACTTAGGGGTGCTAGTCCTAAGAGAGAAAACTTCCACAAGGGAATGGAGCCTTAGTCCCATTCATGTAGAAGCTGAGACTTTTTCCTGGTCATTTTCAATGCCTGCTGCTGCAGCACAAATAGGCAGAGATCGATTCCTGTTAATAACAGGAGGTTGGTTCTGCTATACAATGTGGACAGAGAGTTCTATATCTGGAATCCAGGGTATTTTTCAGTAAACCTCTTAATGTTCCCATGATCATTTAAAAAGTCAATGAAAAGCTGTGACAAAACAAAACAGTCTTCTGAGAGAGAGACTAGTGGGGTTGGAAGAAAAACTACTTCAGGCAACAAAGGCTGATTAAAACTTAGCCTTGAGGCAAGGATCAAATCAAGGCTAAAGCTGTTTATTCCCATTATTAAAACCCTTTGAATGGATTAAAGTAGCTCAAAGTAAATCCTTTGACTTGGATAAAATAGCTCAGGCAAAAGAGATTAAAGGTGTGGATCTCCCACCTCAGCATGGTTGACCTAAGGCCTGTAATTAAGTTGAGGGAGAGCAAGCAAGGGGCAAGATGCAAACAAACACTGTAAATCTGAGAAATATGTCTACAAAGAATTCTGGATGTGGTTACCGGAACATGTAACTGACTAAGTCAAACATTGTAAAAAGTGCTAAGGTTTTAAGAGAGATTACTATTGAAAGAGTCATGAGATGAGCCCCCCCCCCAAAAAAAAGAAAAAAAACCCTATTTCAGAACCAAAATAACTCTTAGTCCCTAAAGTTTCTGGCACTGCGGGAGCAGGCTGAGAAAGTTACTGAACATCCAATGAGAGCACAGCATCACAGTCTCATTTCCAGTTCATATATAGCCAAGGAGAATAATAAAAAAGAGGGAGGAATAAACGGAAAGAGTAGCCAAGGGCCGTGGGAAAAAGGAGGATGGCCCTTCTAGGAACGTGAATCACTGTCTAAACAATCAACATTCTCCACTTCCCCAAAATAAGGGCCTCTCATGACATTTGTCTTGCATGGTTTTAGAATACTTCTCAGTGTTTCCCATTGCTCTGATAGTGATAGTTGTCTGTCCCTGTTCTGCCATCGCATCTTGGGGTTGAAGGTGGACAATAACTTGTCTGTACACAGGTCTGCAGATGAGGAGGGAGCGTGTCTGGATGAATAGACACTTGGCATCATTTGGATCTCATGGGCAACAAAGCTTATATATGTTTTGCTGTTGTTGGAGGGAGAGGAAGTGATTAAACGTGCAGACTGGTAGAGGCATTAGTGCTGTCAATCAAATATTCCCTTTTCTTCCATTTGGGGCACATAGGTCAGATTATACTTCCTGGCCAATTTGAATTTGCTTTGACCAATGAAATATAAGCTGAATTCTATCTTTTCTGGTCTTAAATCTTTACACAATTTGCCATACCCTCCCTTGTTCTCTGCCATGATGAAGTTGTTTTGACCAATGAAATATAAGCTGAATTCTATCTTTTCTGGATTGAAATCTTTATACGATTTGCCATACCCTCTCTTTTTTTCTGCCATGATTAACAAGCAATACTCCATAGATTAAAAGTTCTACTGGCTGGGCATGGTGGCTCACGCCTGTAATCCCAGCACTTTGGGAGGCTGAGGTGGGTGGATCACCTGAGGTCAGGAGTTCAAGACCAGCCTGGCCAACATGGTGAAACCCCGTCTCTACTAAAAACACAAAAATTAGCTGGGTGTGGTGGCGGGTACCTGTAGTCCCAGCTATTCAGGACGCTGAGGCAGGAGAATCACTTGAACCTGGGAGGCAGAGGTTGCAGAGAGCCAAGATCGTGCCATTATATTCCAGCCTGGTGACAGAACAAGATTCTGTCTCAAAAAAAAAAAAAAAAGAAAAAGAAGAAAGTTCTATTGGCCTGAGTGAGGACAGTGCTGAGGGGAGCCTCAGGCAGATTGGACACGTGGTATGAGAGAGAAATAAATCATTGCTGTTTTAAACCACTACGACTTAAAGTTATTCATTCTCATCACATAACCTAGTCCATTCTTGGACTTAGTTTCTCAAATTCAATCATTATCAGACTTAAGAGAATCTGTTCTTTCCATTCAACACATAGTTTCTCACTCTTTTTAACCTCTCACCTTTCTTTTTCTCTCCCTCGAAGATGCTGGAAGATATGATCTTTTCTTAACTCAAATATCGTGTGCCCCTTTAATTATTTTGTTATTTATTACACTTAATCTATAACTTCTACTCAACCATTTTACCCTGGCCACATTGATGTTAATCATGTAGAATGTTTCTAAATAAGTCATTTTTTTTACTAATGTAATAAAACTCAAACTTTTGAAAGAAGGTATGAATAAAATCTAGTTTGAACAATTCTGAGGAAGAATACACATAGTTTAATGGTGCATGTGTGCTTTTAAAATCAGGTTGGCTATTTAAGAGTCATCAACCTCAGGAAAACTCACAGCGTGGATGTCTTACGTATAAGTTTCTTCAGTCACACTTAAAATGCATGGAAAAGAAAAGCCATTATGAACGTATCACATTGTATTACAAAGAACAGAGAGCTCTTTTTTCTTTCTGAGATGAAGTTTCGATCTGTCGCTCAGGCTGGAGTGCGGTGTCGGTTCACTGCAGCCTCTATCTCCTGAGTTCAAGCAATTCTCCTGTCTCAGCCTCCTGAGTAGCTGGGACTAAAGGCATGCACCACCATGCCCAGCTAATTTTTGTATTTTTAGTAGAGACAGGGTTTCACCGTGTTGGCCAGGCTGGTCTCCGTCTCCCGACCTCATGATCTTCCCACCTTGGCCCTGGCCCCTCAAAATGCTAGGATTACAGGCATGAGGCGACTGTGCCCAGCCAAGAACAGAGAGTTCTAAGCTCTTCTTTTATTTGTAATTATCATTCTAGTCCAACTCAATCCTGGAGCATCTTTGGAAATACATCTCTTCCTCTCTCTTTTTTTCTTTCTTTTTATAGACAATTCATATTATGCAACTATAAAAATGAGCAGAGAGCCTGAAAATATGTGAATAAACTACAAAAAGCAAGCAACCCTGGAATTGATTTTCCTATTTCTTCAGGTACCAGGAAATAGAAGACACTGTAACAGGGAGATGTTCTCTGCTGTTTCCACAGGATGAGCCACAGTGCCAGATTTGGGTTTTGGAACTGATGCATCTAGAGTCACTTCTGTGTTCTCATACAGAGTTTTAAAGGATAACAAGAGCCACCTGTCACAAGTCTGCAAACCAACCAGAGCACTGTAAAGACTCAACTGCCACTAAAGCTGATAGCTGTCCCATCATTTCTAAAAAGATCAATTTCATAGTTCCAATTTCTGAGTGTATTGGAATCTCCTGAAAACTTTTCAAAGAAATAAATTACTGGGTTTCTCATTTAACCAGATAAATAAGAATTTTTTATTAACAAGCTTTTTAGATGATTCTTAGCAGGAAGCTGAGCTTGCCTTACTATTTGGAAACCAGTGCTTTATTTATTTATTTAGTAGCTATTAAAGTTTAGTAGTTCCTAATTGGGTG
The DNA here is from genome assembly GCA_963573385.1 of Cacajao melanocephalus. Classification (NCBI taxonomy): domain Eukaryota; kingdom Metazoa; phylum Chordata; class Mammalia; order Primates; family Pitheciidae; genus Cacajao; species Cacajao melanocephalus. Next base: position 15,600 of record CAUYLG010053622.1, on the reverse strand, counting down.
GTGGGTTTGTCCAGATAGCCTTACCCTAACTCAGCGGCCTCCTTTCCCTGCACATCTCAGAGACATCATTAAGGAAAATTTTCAAGGTTTCCTTATCTGTATAAACATTCCGAAATGCCTGTAAACTTAGTAAATAATTTAGAAGTTCTTTTACGACCACAATGCTAACTGAAGACCCAGATTCTGTTTTATAAAGTGTGGCTAAACTGGCTTATAGCCATAGTAATTCTCTCCTTAATGCAGGGAAACAGGTCGCCTACGAAAACCTCTCCAGTCTCACTCCATAACCTCAGACAACTTCTCCAGGCATGACTTCCTTCTGCTGTAAGGAGCAGCCCTCTGTCATCACTATATTCTGTCCCTTTAAACTGACATTTGTTTTATGCTTCAATAATATTAATAGTCACATATTTATACTCTGAGGTTAACTTTAAATTTTAACTTGCCATTATCTGATGGAGGTGAACTCCATTATTTTTAGTTTAAAATGTTTCTCAGTTTTCTAGAGACACACACTGTCAGAGATAGGTTGTGATCATCAAATGGTGAGGATTTACCCCAAGTACTTTAGCAGGATAGAATTCTAATGAAGTTTTGCTTGGATAATATTCTAATGTGTTAGTGCTTGCAATATTTTCCAATGATGTAAGATATATTTAAATTTTAATCATTGTTCTGATAATAGCATAATGTTAGCATTATATTCAATTATCTTAAGTGTCCTGGGGTAGGGTGGGGGAGGGAGGCCAAACAGTTATCATTTGTCAACCAGAATCTTTCCTTTTTTACTGTTTTATAGGGATAGAGTTGGGACAGAATTCAGCTGAGACAAACTTGAGAAGTTAAGTAAGAATGCTTTTGCCCTACTCTTACTTTTCTGCCAATGCACATTTCTACTCAGCCTGCTGCTTAAATGATGTCTCCATTTGTGGTCTGATGATGGATTAAGGTGTTAGTCCTCTCGGGGTTATTTGTATTTTAATAATGCAAAGTATCACATGACCTGAAGAACTACAAGGCTAACATTCTGAAAATCTCTCACAGGAATGTGATTCCGCTTCCTTCCAATGCCTCTGATGCACGGCCTCCTCTCCTCTCTCCTTAAAAGAAGACCTTGAAGCAGGTTATGGCCTCCCCAGCCTTTCTGGAAGTGTAAGGTACATTTCCATTTGTGCATGCTTACAATGCAAGCCCGATCAGGTTCAAGAGTCAGGTGACTGTAGTTCATCAGCTGCTAAACATAATTACATGCTGATGTCTATCAGAATAAAAGATAGTCAAGAGACATTTATGCCACCCTTAAATATATATATTAAGTTATTAAAGGATATAAAAATAATTATTCCACTAATGTCACTTTGCACTGTCAAGATATAGAGAGAGACACAGTTCATAATTTTACACTTCATTAATGTGCAGTAATAAGGTAGTTTCTCCATAATTGAATAACAGCCTGTGCTAAGGGCTGAGTCTTCTGACAGGCTTTGGGCAATAAGCTTGAATGGCCTTGCTCTGATTAGTTTAAGACATGCCTGTGAGTGCCTTTTTTTTTTTTTTTTTCACAGATATGGGTGGTTTAACAGAGTATATAAATGTCAGGGAAGTCCTTTGGTTATGAACAATGAGTCACAAGATAATTATGGACATCACAGGTTATTTATTGTGGTTCTAGGGCATTCTGGAACTATGATCATTAACATAATATAGTTGTGAATCTTTCTAGTTTTCTATATCTGAGGAATTAAACGGGAAAAGGCCATCAAAGAACTTTTCACTTTCATGCTTGACTACATTAAAGAATCCTACATAAAATAAATCCAAATTTTATGGCTTGCATTTTAGAGACAGTATTTTATGAAGATGCTTCACCACCAGGATTATAAAGACAGGCAGAGATATACAATCAAAAATCAAGCTTGGCTTTATTTTGAATGGTCTAGATTAAAAAGTAATAATGTTCACTACTAATTTTCAAGCATATTTAATGCCAACCACTATACGTACATTATCTCATTTCATCCATTTAAAACAAGCCACAAAGAAGGTACACATATCCCCATTTTACAGTTGAAAACATTGAGGCTCATAAAGGCTTATTTGCCTATTTTTAGCCGCCGACATTTCTAAATTCAAAGCTCATGCATTTCCCTCAGTGTCACACTGCTACTCTAATTATAAAAGCAGTGTGGAAGGGAAAACATGAATAATTTAATTTGACTCACGTGTAGGCTGTTTTCCATCCAGTTACCATTTCTTTCCTATGAACTTGATTAAACAAGCCAAACTTGGCTTAAAATAATGCTCCTCAAGCAATTTGCACCTATCTTTAAGGTTGGCAGGGAAGCTGACCTCTGCCAATCTGTTTTTGCTTATAGGCATAAAACAGATAAATAAGACCCTGGATAAAACCTAAATGGAAGAAAGATGTTTTTACTATAACAATTAAGATTCATGCATGAGCTATTCATTAACACCCTGTACATTAACTTTTTGCCATATAAAAATACAATCAAACTTCAGAGACATCCCAAAACTCTCCTAACACACAGTTAAAAACAAATGAACAAATGAGTTAGTGGCTAAGTGAAGCAATCTCTACAGTTATTACTACAGATTTTGATATATTTTAAAACTAACCTTTAACTTATTGAGCTTATGCATAGGTTAAATAACTTATTTCCTCATGGGGCTATTAAAAGATAACTTTCTGAATGATTTTTTTTTTTTTGCTTTGAGTTTCTTGGAAGTAAAGGTATTAAATATCCAATATCTTAAAAATCTACCTATTTTTTAATGGAAAATTATTTTAGCAGTGTTTTTTAGTTTACCTTGTAGAGATATTTCACATTTTTGGTTGGATGTATTTCAAGGTGTTTTTTTCTTTTCTTTCTTTTTTTTTTTTTTTTGTATGGCTATTATAAAAGATTGCGTTCTTGATTTGGCTCTCAACTTGAACATTATTGATATATAAAATGCTACTGATTTTTGTACATTGATTTTGAATCCTGAAACTTTACTGAAATCATTCATCAGCTCTAGACGCCTTTTGGTGGAATCTATGGGGATTTCTAGGTATAGAATCATATCACCAGTTTTAAGAAAAACAATTTGACTTCATTTTTCCTGTTTGGATGACTTTTATTTCTTTCTCTTTCCTGATTGCTTTGGCTAGGACTTCCAGTACCATGTTGAATAGCAGCACTGAGAGTCAGCATCCTTGCCTTGTTCCAGTTCTTAAGAGGAATGCGTCAGCTTTTGCCCATTCAGTATAATACTGGTTTCTTATAGATGAAAGGAACACAGATGATACAAACAAAGAGAAGAACATTCGATGCTTATGGATTAGAAGAATTAATATTGTTAAAATGGCCACACTGAACAAAGCAGTTTATAGACTCAATGTTTTCCCATCCAACTACCAATGTTGTTTTTCACAGAATTAGAAAAAGCTATTATAAAATAAATATGAAACCAAAAAAGAGCTCAAATAGCTAAAACAATCTTAAGTGAAAGGAACAAAGCCAGGGGAATCACACTACCTAACTTCAAACTATACTATAAGCCTACAATAACCAAAGCAGCATGGTACTGGTATAAAAACAGACACATACATCAATGAAATGGTATAGAGAACCTAGAAATAAAAACCTACACCTACATGTATCTGGTATTTGACAAAGTTGATAATAACAAACAATGGAACAAAGACTCCATATTCAATAAATGGTGCAAGGACCACTGGCTAGTCATATGCAGAAGAACAAAACTGGGCTCATCTCACCATATACAAAAATTAATTCAAGATGGATTGAAGATTTAAATGCAATACCTCAAACTATAAGAATCCTAGAAGAAAACCTAGGAAACATCATTCTGGACATTGGTCTAGGCAAAAAAATTATGACTAAGTTCCCAAAAGCTAATTGCAACAAAAATAAAAATTGACAAGTATGACCTAATTAAACTAAAGAGTTTCTGCACAGCAAAAGAAACTATCAACAGAGTAAACATACAACATACAGATTAGGAGAAAATATTCACAAACTATGCATCTAACAAAGGTCTAATAACCAGAATCTATAAGAACCTTAAACAAATTAACAAGGAAAAAAATCCATTAAAGAAATGGGCAAAGGACATGAATAGACACTTCTCTAAAGAAGACATACATGCAGCCAATACACACACACACAAACACACACACAAACACACACACACACACACACACACACACATCTCAGCATTACAAATCATTAGAGAAATGCAAATCAAAACCAAAATAAGAAACCATCTCATACCAGTCCGAATGGCTCCTATAATCTTAATGAGACAAAAAATAAACAGATATTGGTGAGGTTGTGGAGAAAAGGGGACGTTTATACACTGTTGGTGGGAATGTAAATTAGTTCAGCTACTGTGGAAAGGAGTTTGGAGCCTTCTCAAAGAACTAAGAACTGTCATTCCACCCTGAAATGTCATTAGAGTATTTCAGTATTTCCCAAAGGAAATCATTCTACTTAAAAGACACATACATGCATATGTTCATTGCAGCACTATTCACAATAGCATAGCATGGAATCAACTTAGATGCCCATCAGTGGTAGACTGGATAAAGAAAATGTGGTACATATACAACATGAACTACTACTACTACACAGCCATAAAAACAAATAAATGCATGCCCTTTGCAGCAACATGCATACAACTGGAGGCCATTATCCTAAGCAACACACAGGAACAGAAAATCAAATACTACACATTCTCAGTTATTAGTGCGAGCTAAACATTGAGTACACATAGACATAAAGATGGGAACAATTGACACTAGAGACTGCTAAAGGAGAGAGGGTAGAAAGGTGCTAGGGTTGAAAAACCACCTATTGTGTACCATGCTCAGTACCTGGGAGATGCAGTCATTCATACACCAAACCTCAGTGACACGGAATTTACCCAAGTAACGTACCTGTTTATGTACCCCCTGACTCTAGAATAAAGTTGAACAAAACTTTAAAAAGATAAAATAAAAATGAAGCTAATACTGTCAGCAGCCAATACACAGCAGAAATATAAAGGTTAGATTTTAGGCATTAAAAGTGATAGTAAAATTTTTAAAAATCATATATTTCTTTGTTTAAAAAAGAAAATTATTTTATTATTTCTTTAAAAATTTACTTTGTTAAAAAACCTCAGATATAAGAGATGATTTATAAGTAGAGAGAGAGAGAGAGAGAGAGAGAGAGAGAGAGAGAGAGAGATTCTCAGAATCCAAGCCTTAGTTATGTAAAAATAATCTAAGAAAGATGAAAAATATTTTGTTTACTGTCTCATAAGGCAGTGAGCTGGTTTAGGGTAAGTTAAATATTGTTTTAAACAGTTTCATAAATTTGTGTTTTCAGAAGAAATTCAGAATGGGAACATACCTTCTATCCCTAAATTTTGTAATTAAGCTAAACTAAATGAGGTGAGATTTAACAGAAAGTTTTACTATCTGGAAGAACCATTGGCATTTCCTCTCACAAAAGTTTCTTGATCTAACTTTTATATTCACAAGAAGGTTTTCATGTTGATATGCCTATCAGTTTGGAGAGCTTCTACTTTTAGATTTCAAATAAACGTTACTCTTGCCTTGATCTGACTTTTCATATTCACATTGTCAACTTTCATCCTTGTCACCTCTGTAACAACAATATAATCCATCATTCACCCTTTTCATGTGGGTGTTTTAATGACATCACATTCTCAAAGTGACTCCTTCTCTCAAACTAATTTTGTTTTGTGGTTTGTTTTTTTACAAACTACTATCCAACATTCTTCTTGCTTGAAAATGTGGAGATAGCTATATGATGTTTGGTGCACGCTAAAACACAGCAACTAACTTCTTCCTCTGATTCATCAAATGTACAGAAAACACTATATAAACATTTTAGGTTTAAAGAGGTGGGGATCATAAAGTGAAAAGATATTGTTTTGAAGGTTTACTTTATTTGAAGGTGCAAGTGGTACAATTTAAAATATTATGTCTCTGTGAAGATAATAAAAGATCACATATTAAATTTTATATTACACATACAAGTATTATGAAAATAACTTTTAAAACTGTAACTTTTAGAATCTACCAAGAACCAATGAATTCACATCAATGTGAAGACATCTATTATAAAAAACATAATTTCAGATTTATTGCACATATATTATATATGCAAATATATTATAAATTGCACATATATTGCTTATAATAAATATATGCATATATTAAAAGAGATTTATATACTTATATTTAAGAAAATTTTTATGTTTCCTTCCCTTACCAAAAATATAATTATTATATGCAATAATTCTTCTGAGATTTTCATGGAGAGAGAAGGATGTTGTTTTGTATTAAATTTCAGAGCAATTTATATAAAGAGAGTTGCAATGCAATGTTTCTTTTAGGTAAGATGTTACCATTCTCAATCTGTAAAATTATTTAGACCCAGGTTCTTTGTTTGACACTAACTTCAAAACATATGAAAGTGTGGGTTTTTACATAAATTTACACAACTGAATAACTATATATATTTTGCCATACTTAAAATAGTTGATATAGAAATAATATGACTTATTTATGAAAAAAGAATCAATTAAATGTTATACGCAGATTGGGCCTTGTAGATCAAAGTGCCCAAACTTATACCCTGCACAATCGTCCTCTCATCATATTCAGTGATTCCAAACATAACCAACTCTCCTCACTATAATTCTCCCTTCATGGTATTTATTTCCATCTGAGTATATATGATGATAACAAAATAAGTAGAATATATCTCCGAACATTCAAGAAATCATGATTTGGTGAAAATAAACAAAAATCACTGTACTGAATTAAAATTAATTTCAAAATGGGCTGGACGATGTTTGAAAACAGAATGACTACTGCAAAATTCACTCCTTTAACTGTTTCCACAAAGGGAAAAATATTTCATATTGGGTGGACCAAAATAATGATGCTATCTGAATTCTTTACACTTTGATCTAATTGGTATGTTCATTGTTAATAAAACAAACTAAAACAATATAAATGGCAAAATGTTAATATATAACGTCAAATTTGCATGTTTCACATCTTAAATTCTACTGTAATGCAGAAATCTCGGAGATTTTAAACAGACTTTTGTTTTGGTAACATATAGCTACTGATCGCTTCAAAGCAAGAGAAATCCATAGTTCATTAGGCTAGATATAGAGCAATGTCAATGGGAACTGAGAAAAAGACATTGAGACAAGAAGCATGTTCTGGAAAAAAGAATATCTAAGACTATAGCACTTAATGACTTAATGCAATTTTACAAAAATTATCCCAGGGTTCAGTTTTCTGTCAAGTAGAAACCGAGCTCTCAGTTCAGGTCTTCTTGAAGAAAATATTCTTACTAAAATATATTTAGAATGCTTCTGACTTTGCCACAACATACAGAATGCCGATGGGAGAGATAACGTGCCATCCTTTTTTTCAGACAGAGCACTTAAAAAAGAAGAAAGATCTCTACAGTGATTCCCTAGTTAAGGATTAAAGCAGTCAACAAAAGTATAATCAAGGAATCATTTTACATTAAAATGACAATGATTTACATTGAACCTTAATATTCACATTTGTACAAACTAAGATATTTCTGTACCCAGAGTGACCAAAACTAGGTAAAAAAAAATCCTCTTATATTACCAAGGCAAAAGTACAGAGTTTATGTGGCTGCAATGTCAAGACTGATTTCTCAAACCTAATACGGTCACTTCCTAGCTGTGAGTAAATCATTTCACTTTCCTAAGCCCCAGTTTTTTTTCAAATGGCATTTTAAAGAGTAACTTATCTCATTGTGTCACTTTGAGTATTAACCAATATTATTTTGCAAAACATTTAACACAGAGCCTAGCCAATAGGTAGTCTTCAAATGTATTAAGTAATTTTATTTTTAGTAGGGCTTAATTATTTCAGAATATAACAACATTTACAATACTTGGGGAATTAATGAACTTATTAAACCTAATATAATGGTTAAATAGGTTATAACTATAATCACGTCTTCTAGCACATACACTCTAACATTTTGTTCACTCTTTCTCAGTGGCTAGAACACTACTTGTCCCAAGTACAACCACTTAATATTTATTAAAACAATAAATACAACATATTCAGTATTTTCTACTTATTCTTGACTAGAAAACAACACAACAAGCAAAGAAACACTCACATATTCTACATAAACTTCCCTGGAGCCAATGCTAGGTAGAGAGGTTATATACGTTGTTCCACCTTTTCATTCACTGTCCCCAGAACTCTCACTCTATCTTGGTCTTGTCACCTTGGTTGTGGTCTAGAAGAAAAAGAAGACTCACCTCCAGAAAGAAGGGAGGAAAGACAGTAAGAAAGGTCACCCTATAGTCATACCCACAGAATGGGAGAAAATATTCACAAACTATGCATCCGACAAAGGACTAATATCCAAAATCTACAATGAACTCCAACAAATCAGCAAGAAAAAAATACAAATAATTTCATCAGAAATTGGGCAAAGGACATGAATAAACAATTCTCAAAAGAAGATATACAAATGGCCAAGAAACATATGAAAAATAATCAACATCACTAATTATCAAGGAAATGAAAATTAAAACCACAATGAGATACCACTTTACTCCTGCAAGAATGGCCATAATTTAAAATTCAAAAAATAATACATGTTGGCATGGATGTGGTGAGGACGGAATACTTTTACACCATGAGTAGGACTATAAACTAGCACAACTAGTATGAAAAACAGTATGGAGATTCCTTAAAGAACTAAAAGCAGAACTACTGGCTGGGTGTGGTGGCTCATGCCTATAATCCCAGTACTTTGGGAGGCCAAGGCAGGTGGATCACGAAGTTAGGAGTTCAAGACCAGCCTGGCCAATATGGTAAAACCCCGTCTCTACTAAAAACACAAAAAATCTAGCCAGGCGAGGTGGTGCGCACCTGTAGTCCCAGCTATCGGGAAGCTGAGGCAGGAGAATCACTTGAACCCATGAGGCAGAGGTTGCAGTGAGCCGAGATTGAACCACTGCACTCCATCCTGGACCATAGAGGGAGACTCTGTCTAAAAAAAAAAAAAAAAAAAGTAGATCCCACAATCCCAATACTGGGTATCTACCCAGAGAAAAAGAAGTTGCTTATAAAAAAGACGTAATTCACACCTGTAAAAAAAATATGGAACCAGCCTAAATGCCCGTCAACAAATGAGTGGATAAAGAAAATGTGATATATATATTCTATAATATATATCATATCAGCCATCAAAAGGAATGACATAATGGTATTCACATTCACAGCAACCTGGAGAGAGTTGGAGATCATTACTCTAAGTGAAGTAACTCAGGAATGGAAAACTAAATATCATATGCTCTCACTTATAAGTGGGAGCTAATCTATGAGGATGCTGTAGTAGTCCATTCTCATGCTTCTGCGAAGAAATACCTGAGACTGGGTAATTTATAAAGAAAAGAGGTTTAATTGACTCACAGTTTCACATGGCTGGGGAGGCCCCATGAGACTGACAATCATGGTGGAAGAGGAACCAAACGCATCCTTCTTCACAACATAGCAGGAAAGAGAAGTGCTGAGCAAAGCGGGGAAAGCCCCTTATAAAATCATCAGATCTCATGAGACTCACTCACTATCATGAGAACAGCATGGAGGTAACCACCTCCATGAATCAATTACCTCCAACCATGTCTTTCCCATGAAACATGGGAATATGGGAACTACAATTCAAGATGAAATTTGGGTGGAGACACAGCCAAACCATATCAGATGCAAAGGCATAAGAATGATACAAAGGACTCTGGGGGCTCAGGGGAGAAGGGTTTGAGGAGGGTGAGGGATAAAGAACTATATACTGGGTCCAGCATACACTGCTCAGGTGATGGGTACACCAAAATCTCAGAAACTACCACTAAATAATTTATCTGGTCCAGGAAAGGTAACTCACATCTGTAATCCCAGCACTTTGGGAGGCTGAGGCAGGCAGATCATGAGGTCAGGAGATCAAGACCACCCTGGATAACATGGTGAAACCCCATCTCTACTAAAAATATTAAAAATTAACCAGGTGGGGTGGCACATGCCTGTAGTCCCAGCTACTTGGGAGGCTGAGGCAGGAGAATCACTTGAACCAGGGAGATGGAGAGTGCAGTGAGCTGAGATCGTGCCACTGCACTCCAGCCTGGGTGACAGAGGGAGATGTGGAAGGAAAGAAAGGAAAGGAGAGGAGGGGAGGAGAGGGGAGAGGAAAGGAGAGCAGAGGGAATAATCAAACACCACTTGTTCCTCAAAAACTATTGAAATATTGAAATAAACAACACCAAAAAACCAAAACACCTCATCATGCCTGTTACAAATCTCTTAAATCTGAGCTTCTCTGGTCTGAGGTTCTCGTGATTGTTCAGAGTCCTCAGATGACAGTGATTTATAAACAGCACCCTCTCCACCTCACAGGTTTACAAAAAGGACATTATGTGTTTTTATGTACTGCAAAGAAATTTCCCTGCTTAGAGTTATATTCCCTTTTGGCCCTAGTCTCTCTGGTGTCCTAGTGTCAAATGAAACCTGCTCATCAGAAGAGCAAAAGAAAAGAATTAGAGGATGATAAACCATATTTCCTTTCATGCCTAGTAGAAAGTGAAGAGACTAGTCTCAAAAGGGCCAAGAATGTGAAGAATTCAAACTTCTGGAAGATGAACAGGGATCAGTGACAGGGCAAACTGGAAATCTGAATTAAGAAAGAAGGAAATAATTAGAGGAATACACTGGAGAGATTTCAGACTTGAGGGCAAACGAAAAAAAGTCAGGGACCTAGAAAGAATGACTGAATCCAGTATCATGGATGGGAAAAAGTAAACTGGAATCATATTACAAAAAAGTAAATCTGTGAGTCAAGAAATGGCTAAAAATAAAAGAAAAATAAAGGGAAAAGTAGATTCAAAATAGAAAAGAAATTAAAATCAGGAAAAGATTGTCATATTCTTATACTTTATCTTACTCGGCTTTCTTTATATAGAGGGGGAAACTGAAATGAAACTATTCTTTATGAAAACCAAATAAAACGTCAACATGCAGTGATTAATATATGCGATCATAGCATGCTATGCTGACCTCGTCTCATCTATGAAGAAAGAAGAATAAAAGAAAAAAACACAAACCAACAGCGGACTTAAAATACTCTGGCCTTTGAGAGACAATGTCTATAAAATTTTGATTTCTTTTTTTTGTTGGATGAGCTTGTAAGAAGAGGGATTTAAATCTCACATATCCATTTGCAGCTCATCTGTGGTAAAGGAGCACACCACACCCAGAGGGCAGTGCTGTCGCGGGAAAGAAATTGAAACTTGTTGACTGAGACATTGTGCATCCTAAAGTCTGACCAACAAGTGACCAGGCACTCAGCCAGACCAACAGATGGGCATTAGCCCTGAAAACAATGTCACCATGTATGTTCATCAAGGTGGTTTTCTATAGAACAAAATTTTCACCCACAATTGTTACAACAGCTGTTCACACTGAGTTTATGCACTTCCAGTTGGGAAAAGATGTCACTGCCCATTCGTCTTTGAGTGACATAAACTTTCCACATGAAAAAAGAAATCACCATATAAAGGGACCATTTAGCCCCAAGGAAGGTAACTCTTAGGGCAGACAGAGTCATCCACACCTCAAGAGGAGACCATTCTCCCGAAGGCACGTTTCAGATTACTGAGAGAAAGGCATCTCAGATCTCTGGTACTCTATCCTTCAACTCCCAAGGCACTTGGAGTTCTTTCCAGTAGTTTTTCATGTGTGTGTAATGTCACTTTCACATGTAATTCTGATTTTGTTTTACTTCAAATGTTGACACCCATAATAAGGAAATATTTTAGAGATCCCAAAGAAAAGTTCAGGACCAAATATTTAAAGCACCTAACATATCATTATTCCTGGTGGGGACTATAATCCTCAGACCACACATATTTCTATAATTACCTTAGACCAAAGGTAATGTAGGCAATGAAGTGAAAACCACTCATATATGCAGGTATTCCAAAGCAAAAGCAAACAAGAATAAGCTGGAATAATGAAAAAGGAGAGATCAGTGGTGGATATGGCACTAAGTGATTTCAACATATAAACTACTCAAAATATTTGATTCTTCCATTTAGCTCTCGTTTTTGAATGTTGATTTATCAGTGCGCCCACTAGAGACCTATGACTAACCTTGGAATCTCTCTTCTCCCCTTACATGCAGTGACTCATCTGTCCTGACCCTGACTATATCTTGCTTCTGTTCCTTATCTCCATGGGCCCTGCCATTATTACGGTTCAAGCCATTCATAATCTAACCTGAATTATTGCAATAGCCTTTCTGCTGGTCCTCTTGAAACTGGTGGCCTGATAGATTTTAGTTATTATTTTATATGCTACTAATTATCTTCATAAACTTCTATTAGGATAGCCATAACATGAAATGTTTATTACTTTCTTATCTATTTCACCTACTAAGATTCTAAGCTCCTTTAAAGACAGAAATCGACTTTTGTGTTTATCACCAAAGATTCCAGCACGCTGCCCGTCAACAGCAACTCTCAGTAAATGTTTACTGAATTCTCCACGTGTTTCAAACTTTAACCCAACTGTTGGGTTTATGTACATGCCTAGCCAACCCATTCTCCCCAAGTGTCAGGCTGAATAATTGTCTCTCATCAGCCCTTCTTTTGTAACAATTCTCACTATTTAAAAAGATATACCTATAATAACTACCATATATCAAATTCAATGGTGTGATAATTCTGATAACTATATCATTATCTAATTTAATCTAAACAACCTGCTATAATCTACTGGTAATTGATAAGAAAAACTTTCCCCCAAAGTCACATAACTAGTAATTGATTAATCAAAGAGGGGTTTGACTGAAGCATGTCCCTATGACTGCAGAAACCCTGCTCTCATCCATACTGAAATTTACTATTTTATAACCAGACTCCCCAAAGAATGAGTTTCTTTAGGACAAGAGCTGCATTTTTTTTCTGTATCACTTGTACCTGATGTATCATCTGTCATTTATTACACACTCAGCTCAGGTGATACTTGCTTGTTGAAGAATAGATAAAAGAATGAACAAAAGTGCCAACGGATTAATGGAATTTCTGCAGAATATGAAAAAGGAGAAATTTAAAAATCTGTAAGAATTTTCTGGCTAATCTTTTCATCTGAATGAAGCCATATAATTTAAGTACTATTCAAACAGAAAAAGAATGCCTTCTTCTGAATACCGGTCTTCCTTTAAACCAAAACTTTTAACTTTCAGCAATCTGGAGGACATCATTCATGTAGTAATCTTAAACACTTCAATTCTTCATTAAATAGTCAGTTTCTGAAACATGGACATAAATTATAAAATCCATTTGCAAATCTTCTCTAGGATACTAGTGGACTGTTGGAAAATAACCATCAATGAGGACTTAAAATATGAATGGTATTAAATAAGGGAAAATTCATTTGAGTCAATTCTCTTGGACTTTGTTTTACAGATTATTATTTCACATTTCAACCAAAATAGAAAAGAATATTTATATTTCAATCCTGTGTTTTAATTATTGTAAATGTAGATATTTCAAGATTCCTATAGCAGTCAATTTTATATAGCTGTTAGGAATTACTGGCATCTGTTTGTGCAAAACGTCATATGAAGCTAGAAATTTGAGAAAGAAAAGCCATGGGAGTATTGCACATTTACTTATGTTGCAGAACAACAGGAAATTTATTTTGTGACAAGATGGAGTCTGGCATATAAAAAGTACTAAGTAATCATTTTTTAAAAAAAGAACAGGTATTTGCCTCAAAAACCTTAAATCTACATTGGGGCCAAATCTGAAGAGCAAACCAATGAAAGAAAAGCATGCTTGCAAATTGGAAAGTCCCATTTGTATGTGTAAAAAAATACAGAGTGACTTCATGTTGATACTTGTAAATGTAATAGACACTTCCAATGTTTATCTATAACTTATTTTCCTCTCCTTCCCAATATATGGAAGAGTTTTCTCAGCCATGTTTGAAAGTGAATAGAATTACAGTTAGTTCTAAGTAATGGTTCATGTGTAGAAGTGAAAGTTATTATATCAAGACTGTAGTATTGAACAGCCTTTACTTTATTCTTTCCCTTCCACTATGATCAGAGAGACATATTAAGATAGAACATCTGTCATCTTGTGTAATTAAGAGGGCACAGTAAACTGAGTTCCTCTAATGACCAACTTTAGAAATATAAGAAATAAAAAGTAGGGAGAGAGATCCAAGATGTCCGATTAGCAGCAGCTCAGGATTGTAGCTCCCAGTGAAAGCGCACAGAGCGAGTGGACGCCACAATTTCAGATGAATTTCAGTTGCCCACAAACTGGGAGATACCCAGCGGAGGAACCACGCAGGTCGCCAGCACGACTCTTTTGGCTGTTTTGCTGCCACCCCGGCATGGCACTTCTCAGTGCAGAGTATAGGGACTGGGTGCCCTTTGAGTCGGGCTCAGCTGGTCCCATCCCCACAAGGAGAACAGCAACTGGAAGCGCTGAGGACTGAGAGTTTCACAGCAAGCACAGCTAAACCCGGAAAGGCCTAGCTCTGTGGGGAAGGGGCGTCCGCTAAAGGAAAACTAAGAAACAGAAAAAACTTCATCACCAACAAGCCGGACGTCCACTCAGACCCAATCTAAAAGTCAGCAATTACAAAGATGACAGGTGGATAAATCCACAAAAATGGGAAGAAAACAGTGCAAAAAGGCTGGGAACATCCAAAATCAGAATGCCTCTCCTCCTACAGGGGATCACAGCTCCTCATCAGCAAGAGAACAAGGCATGACGGAGAATGAGTGTGATGAACTGACAGAATGAGGCTTCAGAAGGTGGATAATAAGAAACTTCTGTGAGCTAAAAGAACATGTACTAACCCAATGCAAAGAATCTAAGAACCTTGAAAGAAGATTTAACGAAATGCTAACGAGAATGGACAACTTAGAGAGGAATATAAGTGAATTGACGGAGCTGAAAAACACAACATGAGAACTTCATGAAGCATGCACAACTTTCAACAGCCGAATTGACCAAGCAGAAGAAAGGATATCAGAGATCGAAGATCAACTCAATGAAATAAAACGAGAAGGCAAGATCAAAGAAAAAAAGGGTAAAAAGGAATGAACAAAGTCTCCAAGAAATACGGGACTATGTGAAAAGACCTAATCTATGTTTGATAGGTGTACCTGAATGTCATGAAGAGAATGAATCCAAGCTGGAAAACACTCTTCAGGATATTATCCAGGAAAACTTCCCCAACCTAGCAAGGCAGGCCAATATTCAAGTCCAGGAAATATAGAGAACACCACAGAGATATTCCTCAAGAAGAGCAACCTCAAGGCACATTATCGTCAGATTCACCAGGGTTGAAATGAAGAGAAAATGCTAAGAGCAGCCAGAGAGAAGGGTCGGGTTACCCACAAAGGGAAGCCCATCAGACTCACAGCAGATCTCTCAGCAGAAACCCTACAAGCCAGAAGAGAGTGGGGGCCAACA
>CAUYLG010053620.1:0-43463 GCA_963573385.1 Cacajao melanocephalus | reverse complement strand
AGTTTTGGTAAATTTTTTGCCATTTTTTCTTTAATTAATCTTTCGGCCTCCTTTTTTCTCTCTTGTATTTGTGACTCCTGTAATGCAGACTTTTGCGGGTTGTTTCCCCATAACTTCTGTTGCTTTTTTTTTTTTTTTTTTTTTTAGTCTTTTTCCTTCTTTTCCTTTATCTCCTCTAACTAGATATTTTACTTGACCATTTTTGAGTTTACAGATTCTTCTGCATAAATTCTTCTATTGATGTTCTCAACTGCATTTTTTTAACTTTATTTACTATGTCCTTCATTTGTAGGACTTCTGTTTGTTTTATTATTTCTGTTTCTTTCATGACTTATTTGTTTTAAGCTTTGTTGAAGTTTCTTTCTCGAACTATTGTGTCTCTAATATTATTGGATTGCCAGTCTGTTTTTCTGTATCTTGCTGAGTTTCTTTAAAACATTTATTTTGGATTCTTTGCCAGGTAATTTGTAGATCTCTATTGCTTTGGGGCTAGTTACTAGAAGATTACTGTGTTCTGTTGATGGTGTCATGTTTTCATATTTCTTATTGCTTTGTGTAGATTGCACATTTGATAGAGCAGTCACCTTTACAAGAATTTATAGATTGATTTCAATGGGGAAAGACCATCACCTGTGGGTGGGTGTGAGGATATTGGCTGGGCAAGGTGTAGCAATCTTGGCTCTAGTAGGAGTGCAGAGACATAGTCTGCATGAAGTTCCATTCACTGAGATCAGGATTGGCAAAGGTTACAGGTCTCAGGATGTGGATGTATACAGCAGAGGGTGCTATTGGGATGTTTGGTGGCAAAGCTTGCTGGGATCCTCTTGATATCCTTTTCTCCCACAGTGGAAATTGTGGCCAAGAGTTTCTCTCTTAGTATGGCTCAAGCTCCTGGGTGCAATTCAAGTGGCAGTAGTACCAGTATCTGATGTACAGCATCCTTGGAACAGCCTTGTAGCTGAGGTCTGGATTATAAATATACACAAAGGGACTGAAACCTGAGGATCTGAGGTGGTAGATGCACAAGTTCTTGGGGTACAAGCACCCCTGCTGCAGTGCTGGATGGTGTGCAAGGCACGGGTGCTTGTGTAACAGCTGGAAATCCAGGTGCCAGGGTGCAAGCAATGTGCAGGACTTCATTAGCACTAATGTCCAAGACACAGGCACTTATGGCACAGTCATAGAGACAGGGTCTGGGGCACCAGCATGTGCAGGGTAACCACATTTTTAGGTCTGCAATGTAGATTTGCCTGCTGGAGTGGCATCTATGTTGTCTTTGGTTCAGGTTTTCACAGAGTGGTTGTGGAGCTGGACCCTGGCTTGCAGATATGTGTGGAGTGACAGTGGCTCCAGAGTCTGGGGTATTGTCTCCTGTGCTGTGTTGGTGGCTTTAATATCCAAGATGTGGGTGCTTGCAGTGTTGCCACAGAGCTGGGATTTGGAGCATGGGCATTTGTGGAACATCTAGGTTTCCAGAGTCAAAGGTACATGCAGGGTTGGTGGAGGTAGAGGTCCCCGTTTTTTTTTTAGGATAGCACAACAGCAGGTTTTTCTAGGTGGGATGGAGCAGAGAAGCATCTTCCACTTTTGGGGGTCTGTAGCAGTGATGGCTGCTGGTTATCTCAGTGATGAAAGCTTTTGATGTCGTTTGTGGAGAAAGCTGCTAGCATCTTTGCTACTGCAATGTTGGTAATGGTGTGCTAAGCACGGGTGCTTGTTTAACAGCTGGAAAGCCGAGGTTCAAGGTGCATGCAATGTGTAGGACTTCATTAGCACTGATGTCCAAGATACAGGCACTTATGACACAGTCATAGAGACAGTGTCCACAGCACAGGCATGTGCAGAGTAATCACCTTGTGACACCTTGATCTTGGACTTCCCAGCTCCTAGAAATGTGAGAAATAAATGCCTGTTGTGGTAAGCTACCTGCTCTATATGGCACTTGTTGTAGCAACTCATGCTGACTAAAATAATTAACTACAAAACATCAGAATATCTATGATATAAAAAAGACCTGTGATAATTTAAATTGAAATTATTTATTGATTTATATTAGAAATGCAATAAAATTGACTTCTTCAGAATGTTCTAAGTTTATGTAGTACTTCTTATTAGGTGAGACATAAAATAATTACTGCCTTATTCTGCACCTTTTGCTTCTGGCATTATTGGTAAGAGATACTTTAACATTAAAGGTGAGGTAACCAGTCCTCCAATGCACAGCTAGCTTTCTGCACTTGACTTTTGATAGCCTTATGTGAATCAATTAAGTAAGAACATTTGCTAATTTAGCTTCATGAGTATAGGCTTGCTAAAAAGGGGAAAAAGGAAGTGAAATCATGGGCTGATGTCTTCTTGTAGTGACTTGAAATACTAGATTGAAACAAAGTAAAAGTTATTTCACTTACATAATTGTTTTAAGTTAATTGGTTTGGCATCACTGCCCTATATTTTTTTCCAGGAGAGAAGAATTTATTCATTCCATAAATAATTATTTATTATACACCAAGATATGACTTGACCGGGCTCTTAGAATAAAATGTATAAACCTATGCTCATTCTTATTTAACACAGGAGATTGATTTCAGCACTCTCTTAAGAAGTCAGGGCTTGCAGCATTCTCTGAGGAACAAGGGAGCAGTGATGGTCTGCATAAGTTGCCTTGGCAGCACTGATCATCTCTTGTCATAGCTCTAAGGAAAGAATGTGCAATCACTCTGAGTGCCTCTCCCTGACTAGTTTTGCCTCCTGGCCAGAGAATACAAGGCTCTTGTCTGTAACAGTGATAACTCCAATAGCAGATACTGAAAAAAGTAGGGCGGAACACCTGTACGACTTCTAACTAGCAGTTTCATACTACGTTTAATAATGGCTGCAAGCCTTGTCTGATTTGGGATGAAAAAAAACTTGAGAGGGTGGCAAAGATTTCAGATCTCTTTTGGCCTTTATTTTCAAGTTGAGAGTGCTGCCTACTGTTTAAGGGGTTGTGTCTGTAAAGAAAAGTAAAAGAGGTCTCTCTCTCTCTCTCTCTTTATTTCTCTCAACTTAAGTCTTCTAATGGTTCCGGTGTATGACTCACCCATTCATTCATGAAATAGATGTACAAGGTACATTAGCATTCATTAGGCACCCATTCCAGAAACCTTGCCATGTTAACAGGCAATAAAAGTAAGGGTCCCCACAGTGCTGTTCTGTCCCATGTGTTCTGCAGGCAGCAATGAATTTTGAACATGTCTGCTTTCTGGTTTAACCTAATATCTGAAGCTGATACAAATCTCATTTTTATTTGTTATATTTTGGTTTTATTAGGTGGGTTGAAAATAAATTTTAGAGAATATATGAAGAGTCCCAAAGATATCTAATGTCTTTAAAGGTCTCATTCTATGACGCGAATCCTTTTCACCATTTAAATAGAATTCTTTGGAGGAAGAACAAAGGCATGACCTAAAGCCTGGCTTGCTGTGAAGTACGGCTCAAAACTATTCTTGGATTTACCAAGTTTTGCAGTAAAAATAATATGTGTGTGTGTGTGTGTGTGTATGTGTTGTTTGTGCACGCGTGTGCTGATTCACAAGCAGATGGACTGGTAGCCACTGTCTCCAGAACAGTTGGATGAAGGTTGTGGAGATATAGGACATGTAACCTTCCTTTCGTGAAGGGTCAAAACGAGTTTCTCTCATCTGATGGAATCGTCTCTCTGTGCAGGTGGTCTCTGGAGAAGTGATACTTCTTCCAGGGGAACTTTGGAGTCTTGGGATGGGCCTTACTAGTTTGGGGGCATTTTACCATCTCCTTTGAATTGTTATCTCCAAACTGATATTTTCTTTTTCTTTGCCAGGGAAGTCCAGGTTGTGTAGAGCCTGACGCTTATGCAATTTTAGGAGCCCTTCTTAAGAAAAAAGAAAGCAAAATTGTGAATACAAAGATATCTAATTATATAGGGTAGTTACGGTAAATTATGAATTTTAAAAGCTGGTAAATACTGCAAATCTCAGAAAAATTAGACATTTACAATCTTTGTTTTTCCTACTTCTGTGGCTGCATGTTCTCTGATCACCTCTTTATGTGGCAATGATTCTTGTAGTTTTTTTTTCTCAGAACAAAAAGTTAAGTTGATTTTTTCAGTAATATGGTCAATTTAATTATTGATAATTTTTAAAAGTTTATATTATTGTTATTACTTATTATTGATGATACCATGTACCCTCTTAGGATTTTTATCAAATTTGGGAAAATTTCTATCAAGAGTCTTTCACATACACATTGTAAGATCCAGAAGTTTCTGCAGATAATCTTCTGGATACATCATTTCAAACTTTCTTTCTTCTCTATTAGCTTTTGTTGCTATCCTCAAACCTTGCTTACCTTACATAATCCAGCTCCAGGTGTCAGAGTGTCACTTCACGATGTGTCTCTGACCACGCCCTTTTGTGTCATCTAAAGAGTAAGTCAGTACAGACATTAGAGAGAAGATTCCTGAAAACTGTTTCCATACCAGAATTGTTGGCGCTAAACTACACTTGGAAGTAATGGCAAACCATATAAATATATATTCCACTAAAAACTTCTATCCTCAACTCAACTGCCTCTTATTCCTAGATTCCCATGGCTACTGCAACAGCATTGAGGGGAGTTGTGACAGAGAGAATGTGGAAATCAGTGTTGCTCTTAGAACTGGGAACTAGGACCTCTACTCTAGGCTCTGAGTTTTAGAGAGTATCTCGAGTCCTTCCCCATCTGTCCCACTCCCCACAGGTTAAGGAGCCTTGAGGGCCATGGGATGCATTCACTTGGAGCCAGTGCCTAACACTACTCTTACCCCCTGCACTCCTTACCACCATGATCCAGATATCTGGGAACCTAGAAATCCTGCCCTGCATAACTTCAAGCCTATTTCCAAGGAATCGCTAAGAATCTCTCCCAGCCATATCCTGTCATTCTGCACTGCTGCTATACAACTCCTTAGACCTGTAGAAGTCTGGGGTGGAACATTTGCAGGAGTGGAGGTGGGTAGAGCACAGATGGAGTGCAGATGGAGGTAATTAGTGTGACATACATGACCAAGACCTTTATCTAGTAAGATGGAGTCTGTAGTATTAAGGGAGTGGGCTGCAGGATGGAGACCTTCATCTATATTTTTTCACAAGTCCCACAAATATTGGAAGTGAATCTTATTGGAAAGAAATAACAGAGATATGAACCACTTGTGGTAAAAACAGCTTGCTTTTGCATTTTATACAAAAATATGACCACATGGATGTATTGCTAGCATCTCTCAGGGCCTTGGAAGGGGCCTATGCAATGTAGGGTCCTGAATATTAAACGGAATTAGCTTCTCAGCAAATATTATGTGTTCTTTGCCATCAATGAAACTGTACATCAAAACAGTGGCCCTGTTGGCATCTCTACATCAATCACATCATCTTCCTATTGAAAAGTCACTCAAGGGCCTTATATATTATTCTTGAAAAGCATTAGTACTAATCATTGTCCTACTTCACTTATCCCAAATTCCTTTATCTAGTAAAATTAACTACATTTAAACAATATCAAGAAATTCTGCAATATGTAACAGGATGGATGAACGCTGAGGACATTATGCTAAGTAAAATAAGCCAGTCACAGAAAGATAAATACTATATGATTCCAATTATGTGAGCTATCAAAAACAGCCAAAGTCATAAAAGCATAGTGAAATAGTGACTGCAAAGAGCTGGTGGAAGGGAAATGAGGAATTGCTAATCAACAGACATAAAGTTTCAGTAGAGCAAGATGAATAAGTTCTAGATACAACACTGTACCACTGTATCTATATTTAACAATACTGTATTTTATAATTAAAAATTTGCTAAGAGATTAGAGCTCATGTTAAATGTTTCTACCACAATGTTGACAAACAAAAATCAAAAAGGAAAAAAATTGTTAGCTAAAAACAAAAAATCTATTCAGGTTCATACATTCTAGTTACTGAAGAGTTCTCCAGTCATTAACATGGTCACTATGTGTGTCTTCTTTAGGAAGATTTTAGCACCATCATCTTTTGACCCATTTCATAGTATTAGAAGTAGCATATTAGAAAGGAATGGAGTCAGAATGCTAGAGGCAGCCAAGCTGAAAGTGGAAACTAATGATGGCTAAAGACTGACGGAAATTATTCATTCAGCAAATATTTGCTGGGTACTATGTGCCAAAAACTGGTTTTGGTCACAGGGGATATGGATGTAAAAAAACAAACACAAATTACTGCCATCGTGATTCCTATGTTTCAGTAAGAGATAACAACTAAGGTGTGTTGATTTCTGTAGCAAAACAAGTATGATGAAACCCATTGGATTTGGAAACGTGAAGTTTAGTGATAACCTAGACATGAGCCTGATTATAGTGCATTTAAGTAAAAATGGCAGGGACAAAATTAAAAACACTTTTCAAGTGGTTGGCTCTTGAGCAAGCTTGTCTAACCCATGGCTCACAGGATGCGTGAATCCCAGGATGGCTTTGAATGCGGACCAACACAAACTTGTGAACTTTCTTAAAACATGAGAATTTTTTTGTGATTTTTAAAAAACTCATCAGCTGTTGTTGGTGTTAGTGAATTTTATGTGTGGTCCAAGATAATTCTTTTTCTTCCAATGCGACCCAGAGATGCCAAAAGATTGGACACCACTGCTCTAGAGGGATAGAGAGTAATTGGAGTACCTGGAGAAAAAAAAGCGGTGCTTCATTAATGAAATAAATGTTATATTTTATGCTGAGGGAGAAAATTCAGTAAAAAGAAAAAAATAGAGGGAATAGAGTCTTTTGGATTATATTTGTGATCAAGTGAGATGTAATGAGATCTAATGGAGGAGTAGGTCTATTGTTCTTAGGCGGAGCAATGATATTCCATTAATAGGAGTAGGCGAGAAGGCAGGGAATGTGAGACAGATGCAACTGGTTGGCTAATGTGATCATAGGAACTTTTGGAAGCTTTGTTTTCTTTTTCAGAAAAATAAGTAGAAAGCAACGTCATCAGTTGAAGAACAAGATGAAAAAGAAAATATTGGAAGTTTGAGAAAAGTTTAGATAAACACAGTTTTTTATCAAAGTTGGAGAATGACTCAACAGGAGAAATGTAGTAGAGCTGATAGCTGGGTAGTATTAGGGCTTACTTGGGGCTAGTGCTTATGAATTTAATGTTAGACCAGCCTGGGTGCGTGAGTGAGTGTGTGTATGTGTGTTTCCTGAAATTTTTATCTGTAGGGACATGTATGAAATAGATAAAGAGTTGGATTCAATCATGACTGAAGCAAGAAGGAGGTAAACAAAATGAGTAAGGGAATTGAGAGTGTGTGCAAGCAAATGGTAATTCCTGACAGAATTCAAGTAAGACATGAGCATGAGAAGACCAATATAAAGATTATGGGATGAATTGATTGCATATTAATTTTGATTCAAAAGTTGTAGAAGTTACAGGATAAGAAAAGGACAGGTGGAGTATTGAAAGATTATTGATGGAGAGTGGAGAACTTAGAAAATTGAGAGTAGTGCAAGGCTCCAGTATTTGCTAATAACAAGATCTAGGGCTTTGGTGAGGTAAGGAGAGGAGTTGATGAGAGGAAGTGATCAAGGAACTGAGGGTGATAGGAAAAGCATCACATATGTGATTACTATCTCCAAGAGTTTTGACAACTGTCATGTTGAAGGGAGTGACAGTAAACCAGGACACTAAAATATTCAAGGAATGAGATGGAGTGACTTGGGGGTTGATAGAGTACTTGAGGAGGCAGTCAGAAGGTGTTGTAGACTGCTGACATGAGATTCAAATATGGGGAAAGAGGAAGAAAGACAAATATTGGCACTGTCTAGAATTGCTTATTATGTGTTTTCTAATTATCCTGAATAATTATGAAACACCGTGATAACTTTTAGTATATTTTATAAGGCAGAGGAATGTAGAATATATTTTAGAAGGATTTTATTCAATAGCTATGTAGCTATATGTGCCTTTACTATTTTGGACTTAAAAGGGTACTAGATGTGAGCTAAAATATAATTACACTGATAAATTGAAAAAAATCATTAATCTACATTACCTTTAAAATTACTTTGCAATAGAAAAACCAGTTGATCAATGAATAGAGAGCTATAATTTAATGAAATTAAACCCCTTTTATTGATACACTTTTATCAAAATAGAATTGGAGGAAATTTATTTAAATTTGTAAAAGGTCTCTGCCAAAAGCTTATAGGAAGAAGTGTACTTAATAATAAAATTTTAGAATAATTCTTTCAAACTCAAGATGCAATTTTAAATACCTGCTACTACTTTTATTTCATACTGTATTTGAAATTTTATCCAGCACAGTAAGAAAGCAAAATAAATACGAGAATTGGAAAGGAAAAATCAGAAACTCTCTTTTCCTGCAGATTATATAATTACCTACCTTGAAAATTCAAGAAAATTTAGAATATTGACTTGATTCGGATATCGTGTCTCTGAATTCCCATTTGAATTTCCATCAAAACCAGTGCTGTAACATCATCAAATATCATAGTAAATATTATTGTAAATAGAGTTAATACAAAAAAGTATTTGCATTCTGTATAATATCTTGAAACAATAAAGATAACTTCATGATAGGGAAGAATTCCTTGAACAAAAAAAAAACTATAAACTAGAAAGTGATAAATTCGACTATATTAAAACAAAAACAACTTTAGCAACATTGTCACTTCTGAATTAAAGGCACTAAAAGAAAAAGACAAGACAAGTCACAGCCTTGGAGATGTTGTTTGAACGACATATAATTTGCCAAGGGTTAAAAACTTAAAAATACAAAGAATTTTGGCAAATTTTATAAAAAAGGAAAATTCTATGAAAATGTGAATGTATAGACATAAAATCCAAATCAAGTCAATAAATATTGTAAAAATATTATTCTTTAATTATAGGCAGGATAGTACAGTATTAAACCCTATGGAAGTCCAAATGATCACCCCCAAAGACATCCCCAGAAACTGTGAATTAAAGTTACAAATAGAATTAGATTGCTAATTAGCTGAGTTTGGGATGGGGAGATTATCCTGGATTATCTTGGGGCCCCTGTGTAATCATAAATCCTTGTAAGTGGAAGAGGAAGGCAGAAGAATCAGAGTCATTAAATAGGAAGATGTCACAGAACTGGTTTTAAAGATAGAAGAAGGGAACATGAGCCAAGGAATGAGGTAGCTGCTCCTCTGGAAGCCCCTGCAGGAATGCAGCCCTGTAGCCTCTTGACCTTAGACACATTTTGTACTTCTGGCTCCCATAAGTGGCAAATAATAAAGTTGTGCTGTTACTGATTTGTGCTGTGCTGTGGTCATTTTTTATGGCAATATAAAAAAAACTAATATAAGCACCAGTGAAATACCATGACAAATATTTAAAAGTCACCAGGATGGCAAACATTTAAGTCTGACAATGTTCTATGTTAAGAATGTAACAAAATGGAAAGTCTCATACAATGCTGATGATAGGTGATAAATTAGTACATCCTCTTTAGAGGGCAGTTCCACAATGTCGAAAATGTTTATACCCTCAGCATCAGCAATTTTATTTCTAGGTTTATTTTAGAAAATTTATTACACATGTGGACAAAGAGACACAAACAAAGATTGCTTAAGAGAGCTATTGTAGCATGAAAATTTGGAATCAACATAAATTTCCATCAGTTGGAGAATGGATAAATAAATCTGATGGGATAGGATATAGCAGATGAATGGACTACTACAGCTACTTATATTAACCTGGTTAAATTGCAAATATAGAATTTTGAGTCAAAACAAGTTTCAGAAGGCATATGTGTGTACGTATGTGTGTATACACATATATACACACAGACATATATACAGTACACACGTGTATTACTTAGATATATTTTCAAATGTAGAAAATTTTTGTATTGTTTTCAGATACATAATTATTGGTACACTATAAGAAACATCCGTGGGAATCTAAATGCCAAGATCAGAATTTTGATGACATCTAATAAAGTTTGGAAATTGAACAGAAAGCTTTCAATTCTACCTATAATGAGTATATGGATGTTTCTTACTCCCCATGGTTTCTAATGCGGCTAAAGTATTTAATAATTTTTTAAATAAAGATAAAACACACGTATAATAACTTATTTACTTCTGGTGATTATCTTCTTCCCCAGCAACATTAGAAAATTAATACCATAATGTACATGATAAACAATTATATATATGTACAATTTTAGTTTAGAAAAAACCAACAGGGCACACGGGAGATGCCAACCTTAGTTATGATTAACAAAAATATTATTATACTTGAATTATATTCTCATTTTCACAAATACTTTTTATCACAACTGGGGGTTAGAAAAGGAGATGATTCTTACCAGAATGACAACCATTTTCTTACATCAGATTTCAAATGAGGCAGACTATAAATCAATTCCAATGGATATGAGATGTTTTTTTAGTAGTATAGTATAATGTTTACCCAACTTTGTGAGTATACGAATTGCTGTACTTGAGTTTTTAAAATGTCGAATGATATCTACTCCAGACTCACCCACTAATTTGGAAAAAACAAATCAGTTTCTGTCATATTATCAATAGCTCTCCTTTCAAAAGTCATGTGATATTTGGGGCAGGTTCCCTTTTTTTCTCCCATATTAATCACTTCTGGGTGCCCACTGTCTAAGCCCAGTGGTTAGCTTTACTGCTTTCAAATGAACTGGGGCATGAGAGGTTTAGTCTATGCTGTGTGCTGAGGACATGATGTCTGGCTTCTCAGACTTACCATACGCGATTTCTTTGCATTCTACACATTCTGAGGGGCATGTTGAGGGAACGAGGTGGTGCTTTCTACCATTTGAAGAACTCATCAAAATAAGCCCCCTTGGTCTTGGGGAACCATAGCTTTGGGGCTTTTATTTTCACTTCAACTACTTCTCTAAATAGCTCCCCGACCCCCAACCTCACCACTGTAGTTGCAGTTCAACCTTACGTTTAATTAGTGTGGACATAATCTCAGTGAATCTCTAAAAGCAGATACTGGATTCTCATTTTTGAGTGTATAGGATGCTGACCTCAGGTTCACGTTTTTATCTTTTAAGTATATGCAGAAAAATAATGCATAATTTGGCAGAATTCCTTGTCTGTTCCTCAAAGTAAACTGTGGTGAATTATACATTCCAGAAGTTTGAGTTCTCTGAAGTTTGCCTACATTCATACACATTTGCTTAGCAATTTAATTATGTGTTTCTAAGTGTGCCAAATCTAATGACAGAAAGCATCACTGTCCCACCGAGGGCACATTCTAAAGAGATTGAGGTAAGAAAAGAGAATGGTCTTGCCCTGGATCAGTCTCAAAGGCTGGGATACGGAGCCAAGCCTGCTAATACTTAAGAGGGTCATTTTCTCAGTCCAAAGCCTTATCTGGAGGATGTGCAATCCTTTGATTACAAGGATGATCTAAATAATGTTTGCAAAATCAAATGGCAGCTCACATTGTTAATTCTTCTTCAGTCCCCTGCGATCTCTAGTGTGCCTGCATTTTTTGTGATTGTAGTGAAGTCGAATGGGCCAGTGTGCCTGCCTAGAATTGAGCTTTGCAAAGTCCACTGGGTGCTTGGGCTGAATTCACAGGCTTTGTCTTGAATTGCCAAAACAATCAAAGAGCATTCATTTTCTTAAATGGTTACATATCTTTGATAGATTTGTGTCCTAATGATTCTATCATTCTGCTCAGCAAAATACGCTAGGACACCAATAGCCAATTAATATGTGCCTTAAAATTAGAAAAGTGGCCATTTTATATAATGGTGATATTCACATTATTTGAAGAAATCATACACATAGAATGACAGCAGATGTTTTCCACTCCCACCATTGGCAGAGCAGGATACAGAAGCCTTAAACTTAGGAATTTAGGTCAATGTGAGGAAATCAGTGTGCAATTAAAAACTCTTTGTATATGTTTACAATATGTTATAATGTTTTAAGAAACAGCCCTTCCTTTAAAAAGGCTGCTAGAGAGCTTCTGTTGAGAGCTGCAGCTGTCTGCGTGCTTTCAATGGAGATGATTCAGCTGGGAAGAGTTTCATCCCAGGGGGATAAATAGTTTAGAGGAGCGTGGGCATATGGTTAAATAATTTTTATAACCAGGATTCATTTTCTAGAACAGTAGTATCCAAGTGGGGTTGTCTTTTCCAATGATTAGACAAGAGTTTCCACTGGGGTCCAGGGAAAGTAGATAGGAACTACCACTCTTTCTAAAATTTATCCTTTATGTTATATTATTCTATCGATGTTATATTATCATGTTTTACAATATATATAGATTCATTTTGTAAAACATGAATATAATATTAAAAAGCTACTGTATATGTCTAGAGTGCTGACAACTTTTTATTAATAATTTTACTGAGAAGGGGGCAGCTTCAAAAAATTTACAGACTCCTATAAACCTGTTAAAAAGTCCAACATGGGAGCAGAAATGCCACTGCCACCTTGATGGTGACAAACAGCTTCTAAGGCCATGGCTGCAGCTGGCCCATGTAGGACCTTGGTGAGAATTGAAAAGAGGCAACCCTCTTGGTGGACATAATCCTGAGCAGCCACTGGCTGGGCAACCAGAATATAGTCTGGATGTCAGTGTATTCCCTTCTCTTCTGAGCACTCTTGTGCAGAGCTCAACCCATACAACCTCAGGTGGAAGCCTGTCTAAGGCAGACCAAAGACACCAGGGTGGGAGCCAGTGAGAGACTATTGTATTCTTTCTGCTTCCTTCCCCAGCTGAATCTCAAGAGCTTAAAAGTAAAAAATAACAGTTAAAAAAACACCTACATCTACAGGTCTAATGAAATGGTTAGCTTTGATACAAGAAATATTTAATTTATAAAATTTTTTTCAAACAAAATTCCAGATTGTATATATAGGAATACATATAGGAATTTTTCAGCATATCAGTCCCTAGTAAAAAGAAGTAATTAAAGCCGGTAAAGAAACTGTTTAGAATCTCATAAACAACAAACTAATTCATTTTCCACCTGTGGCAATAAAGGATTAACTCAGCAAGTTGGCCTTCTGCCTGGTAGGAGTGTATTTGGTTATCTGAGGTCTTGGCCCATGCCGAATAGTCTCTGCTAAAATGTGATTTATGGTAGGGGTCTTGGATCATATAGACCAGCTCCACTTTTTGACCTACAGGTGGGTCTAAAGACTAAAGTAAGCCATGAGAGTGGGCAGCTATGGCTATGTGACCAAGTCCTATTAAAGACCCTGGACACTAAGGCTCAGGGGAGCCTCCCTGATTAGTAATAATTTACGTGTGCTGTAACATTTCTTACCGAATTGTTGAATGGTGTAGGTGTGACTTCACTGACAGAAGACAACTGGGAGCTCGCACCTAGTGTCTCCTTGGACTTTGCCTGATACGCTTTTTGTGTTGCTGATTTTAATGTGTATATTTCCGCTATAATAAGCCACATCTGTCACTATAAGCTCTTTTTAAAATTCTGCGTGTCAAGATGGCAGAATAGGAAGCTCCACCAATTGTATCCACCTCCTGCCTGGCAAGGACACCAAGTTAATAACAACTATCTACACAGAGATGGTTCATAAGAACAAAAAGTGAGGCAAGCACTCATAGTGCCTGATGTTAACTTCACATTGCTCAAAGAGGCACTGAAGAGATGGAGAAAACAGTCATAAATCGCTGATGCCACTACCCCACCCCGCTAATCCCACTGATGGGCATAGTGTGAAGAGTGTTTCTGGGTGCTAGGGGGAGAACAAAGCAATTGTGAGGCATTAAACTCAATGCCGTCCTGTTAGAGCAAAAAGGAAAACCAGACCAAACTCAGCTGATCCTTGCCCATGGAGACAGCATTTGAAGCAGCCCTAGCCAGAGGGGAATTGACATCCCAGTGGTCCAAATTTGAGAGCCCGCAAAGCTCACCACTGAGGTCTACAGCACTCTGTGTCTTCAAGTAAACTTAAAAGGCAGTCTAGGCCATAAGGTCTATGACTTTTAGGCAAGTTCTAGGAGTAACCTAGGGAGCGCTGGTATCAACCGTCTCTTAATTCAAGGCTGCACAGCTCGTGGTTCTGAAAGAGACTCTTTCTTACTGTGTGAGAAGAGGAGAGGGAAGAGTGGAGAGGACTTTGTCTTACATCCAGGATACCAGCTCAGTCACAGCAGGATCAGGTACTGGTCAGAATTCTAAGGCCCTGTTCCAGGGTCCACCTCCCAGATGACATTTCTAGACACATCTTGGGCCAGAAGGGAAGTCCCTGCTTTGAATAAAATGACTCTGTTCTTGCAGTATTCATCACCTACTAACTTAAAGAGCCCTTGGGCTCTGAATAGCAAGTAGTGATACCCAGGTATTACCTTGCAGGCCTTGGGTAAACCTCTGAGACTTGCTAGCTTCTGGTGGGACTCAGCACATTACCAGCTTTAATGGCTATGGGGTAACATTTCTTCTGCTTGAGAAAAGCAGAGGAAAAAGTAAAGGGGACTTTGTGTTGCATCTCGGGTACCAGTACAGTCAGAGGGATAGAGCACCAAGTGGGCTCT
This sequence comes from Cacajao melanocephalus, assembly GCA_963573385.1. Taxonomy (NCBI): domain Eukaryota; kingdom Metazoa; phylum Chordata; class Mammalia; order Primates; family Pitheciidae; genus Cacajao; species Cacajao melanocephalus. Next base: position 28,891 of record CAUYLG010053620.1, on the reverse strand, counting down.
TGGGGTCTCTGTTTCCGGGACTTGGCTCTTGAATCGCATTTCTAGACCTTACTTTGGCCAGAAGAGAGCTCGTAATCCTGAAAGATGAGTCCAAGGCTAGGCAACATTCACGACAAGCTGTGTTGAGGAAACTCAAAGAAATTCAAGGTAACACAGAGAAGGAATTTAGAATTCTATCAGGGAAATTTAACAAAAAGATTGAAGTAATTAAAAGGAATCAAGCAGAAATTCTGGAGCTGAAAAATACAATTGGCATACTGAAGAATGCATCAGAGCCTCTCAATAGCAGAACTGATTAAGCAGAAGAAAAATAACTTAGTGAGCTTGAAGATAGGCTATTTGAAAATACAAAGAGGAGACAAAAGAAAAAGAATAAAAAGCAATGAAGCATGCCTATAGGATTTAGAAAATAGCCTGAAAGGGCAAAAATCTAAGAGTTATTGGTCTTAAAGAGCGGGTAAAGAAAGAGATAGGGGTAGAAAGTTTATTCAAAGAGTTAAAATCAGAAAACTTCTAAACCTAGTAAAAGATATTAATATCCAAATACAAGAAGATTATAGAAGACCAAGCAGATTTAACCCAAAGAAGACTCTTTGATTACTAAATGTCAATGATTTGATTAAATGCTTTGATTAGTAAATGTTAAACCATTTAAAAATCAAACTCCCAAAGGTTAAGATAAAGAAAACATCGTAAAAGGGGGTAAAAAAAAAATGATGTACAATGGAACTCCAATATATCAGGCAGCAGACTTTTCAGTGGAAACCTTACAGGCCAGGAGAAAGTGGCATGACATATTCAAAGTTCTGAAGGAAAAGAAAAACCTTTTACTCTAGAATAGTATATATAGTAAAAATATCATTTAATCTTGAAGGACATATAGAGACTTTCCTAGACAAACAAAAGCTGAGGGATTTCATCAGTATTAGGCTTGTCCTGTAATAAATGGTAAACAGAGTACTTTAATGAGAAAAAAAGGATGTTAATAAGTAATAAATAATCACCTGAACAAACAAAACTCACTGGTAATAGTAACTACATAGAAGAACACAAAATATTATATCATTGTAACAGTGGTATGTAAATTATTCTTAAAGTAGAAAGACTAAACAATGAACCAATCAAAAATAATGACTACAATAGCTTTTTATAGTCAGTACAATAAGATAGAAATGACAGAGTTAAAAAGCAAGGGGACAAAGTTAAGGTTTAGAGTTTTTATTTTCTTCTTGATTGTTTATGCAGATAGTGTTAAGTTATCAGGTTAAAATAATGGGTTATTTGCAAGCCTCATGGTAACCTCACATCAGAGAACATACAATGGATACACAAAAAACAAGCAAGAAACTAAATCATATCACTAGAGAAAAATCACCTTTACTAAAGGAAGACAGGAAGAAAAGAAAGGAGGAAGAGAAGATCATGAAACAACCATAAAACAAATAACAAAATGGCAGCAGTAAGTCCTTACTTAACAATAATGTTGAATGTAAATGGACTGAACTCTCCAATCAAAAGACATAGACTGGCTAAATGGATAAATAAAGAAGACTCATTATTCTTTTTTCTACAAAAAACATATTTAACCTATAAAGACACACATAAACTGAAGATAGATGAAAAAATATATTTCATGTAAACAGAAACAAAAAGCAGTAACATTAATAAAAGAAAGCTACAGGCCAATATTTCTGATGAATGTTGATGCAAAAATCCTCAGCAAAATACTAGAAAACTGAATTCAGCAATACATTAGAACAATCATTCATTATGACTAAGTGGGAATCAATCCTGGGATGTGAGGATGGTTCTACATACAGAAATCAATTAATGTGATACATCATTCAACAGAATGAAGGATAAAATACATATGATCATTTCAATTGATGATCAAAAATCATTTGATTTAAATATTCTTTCATAATAAAATTAAATATTCCTTCATGATAAAAAACCTTAAAGGGGATAGAAGGAACATACTTTAGCATAATAATAGCCACTTATGACAGACCCAGAGCTAGTATCATATTGAATGGGGAAAAACTGAAAGCCTTGCCTCTAATATCTGGAACAGGAAAAAGATGCCCTCTCTCATCCCTGTTATTCAGCATAGTACTGAAAATCTTAGCTAGAACAATTAGACAAGAAAAAGTTATAAAGAGCATCCAAATTGGAAAGGAAGAAGTAAAATTATCCTTGCTTCATATGATGTAATCTTATATTTGAAAAACCTAAAGACTCCACCAAAAATTGATAAACAGATTCTGTAAAGTTACAGGATATAAAAATCAACATACAAAAATTAGTAGCACTTCTATATGCCAACAGTGAACAATAAGAAAAAAATAACAAAATAAAAAAGTAATCCCATTTACAATAGCCACAAATAAAATTAAACACCTAGGAATTAAAATCTCTACAAAGAAAACTATAAAACACTAATGAAAAAAAAATTGAGACCACCAAAAAATGGAAAAAAGATTCCATGTTCATGGATTGGAAGAATCGATATTGTTAAAACGCCCATACTACCCAAAGCAAGCTACAGATTTAGTGCAATCCCTGTATATCAATGACATTCTTCACAGAAATAGAAAAATACAATAGTTAAGATTTGGAAGCAACACAGGTGTCCATCAACAGATGAGTGGATAAAGAAAACGTGATACAGATATATAATACAGAGTACTCTTCTGCCATAAAAAAGAATGAGATCCAGTCATGTGCAGCAATATGGTTGGCATTGGAGATCCTTATGTAGTGAAATAAGCAAGTCACAGAAAGACAAACGTTGCAAGTTCTCACTGATTTGTGGGATCTAAAAATCAAAACAATTGAGCAAATGGACATAGAAAGTAGAAGGTTGGTTACCAGAGGCTGGGAAGGTTAGTGGAAAGCTTAAGAAGAGGTGGGAATGGTTAGTGGGTTACAAAAAAAAAAAAATTGCAGAAAGAATAAATAAGAGCTATGATTTGATAGAACAATAGAGTGACTATAGTCAATAATAACCTGTATATTTTAAAATAAAGAGTGTAATTAGATTGTAACTTAAAGGATAAATGATTGAAGAGATGGATACCCCCATTGTCCATAATTTTATTATTTCCAATTGCATGCCTGTATCGAAACATCTCATGTATCCCATTAATATATATACCTGTTAAGTACTCACAGAAATAAAAAAATGAAATTCAGTGTCCTTCTAAAGAATCACTGAATCCAAGGGTTGCCTTGGGGAGCCCTAAAGAAAACTATCTCTGGCTCTAAGTGGGATCCTTGGATATTGTCTTGAACATTGTTGGTTTTTTATTTTATTTTTATTTTTATCCATGTGATTCTTGGATTCCTGGTCCTGAAAGGAGAAGTGTTGCCCCATTCTAATGGATCTTGACTGCTGTCACAGTCATCTGGAAAATCTACCTACAGCCTATGCAGTCAGTATGCTGCCTTTTTTTTTTTTTTTTTTAAATTAGAAACTGAGATTTATTTAAACAAAAATAAGTCAACAGAAACAGGAACCTGTCTTAACAATCCTAGTAATGACAGTTTTTCAGAATTTGAAATGAGATTGGTAGATGAGGCCTACCCATTGCTCAGGAAGCTCAGCTCATCTGCTCTGGGAAGGCTGGTGGCTTCAGCTTCTTACTTAGACAAGAGCCTTCAACATGAGTTATTTTCTTCAAACTAGTTCATCTTTTCCTTTGCTTGCTAAAAGGCAGTAATGCTGGATGAGCTTCTCAATAAGCTGGGGAATTCATAGGCCAGTGCAAAATGCTGCCTCTTCATCTGCATTTTGCTACAAAGTATTACTGCCTTGTGTGTTCCCACTTTTGAAAGAAAGTCTAGTGGCAAAGCTTTTATTTTATTACCTCTCTCAAGGCTTATGATAAATTCTTCCTGAAGAAACAATGTCAAAGCATCTCAGTAGGCCACATAGCTCCCACCCAAAATACGTAAGTCCCATCCATGTCAGATTTAATGCCTTAGATACTTGCTCCCATTGATATAAACTTCTCTCTGTGTAGCATCTGGGAGTTAAGGGGCAGGGGCGAAAGAGGGGACTTAGTTCCTCTTAGTATAGAGAGCCAGCTGTCTACTACTAGGTGACATCATTTTTTCTTCCAAGAAACCACCTAATTTCTCTAAACAAGAACCCCTGGCCCTACCACATCCTCTAGCAATCGCTAGCTTTTCCATTCGGCTAGGCTGAGCCACACAACTTAGGCTAACACACTGGAACACCATCACAACCTCCTCTTTTTAATTTAACGGTAAACCTCTGGCATCCAGAGTGTCTGTTGGCCTGGTGTGTACCAGTACAACCAATCTGGTTGTTCATAGCTGGCATTCATTGTGATTTATCAGAATACTTGATCTGTTTGTTTGGGTATATTCACAGTAGTTGATAATATTTTGAATATCAACTCCTGGGTACAATGAAAATTAATGTCAAGTGCTTAGATTGTGAGATTTGTGTGTACTTATCTGTTAAAAAGATAGAACTCTTTCTGCTGTCCATAAAAAACAGAATATGTTTTTTTTTTCCTTCTGAGCTCTGGTTGATACAACAGTTTATTTCTCAAACGTGACACTTTTTGTTGCCTCCTCATCCCTATTCTGCTTTTTTTCCTGAATAATACTATTAGCTGAGCATGTTGCCACAGCCAAAGATGACATTTCTCAGCTTTGTTTGTAGCAAGATTTGGACATATGTTTTCATTTGGCAAATGAGATATGAGCAGTAGTTTTAGGAGTAAATTCAAGGAAGTCTTTAAAGACAAGAGGCTGAACCCTTCTTCACCCCTTCTTTCACCATGCTTCCTTGAATGCAGATATGTTGGCAGGAGCACTGGGGGCAGTGTAGCATTACAAAGAAGAATCTAATCTAAGGATGGCAAACTAGTGAGTTGAAAGGATGCCTTGAAAATGTCATGTAACATTCATATTGGTGCTAAGCTGTCTTCTTGCAGATTTTCTTTACTTGAAAGAGAAATTTCTAACTTGTTTAAGCCACTCTTATTATAACATGTTCTTTTATTTTCAGTTGACCTTAATTTTATGTGTACAAGGAAATTCCTACGTAGTTCCATGATTCTAAATATAATTGACTATATTCATTCCCATGAGTCTAAATATGATAATGGGGCAAATAAGCAAGGAAAATTCTGATAATTTCTAACCATTAAATCATTGTGAACCATTAATCATAATTGTGTAGTGGATAGATAATCAAAACAGAGATCTCTCTGATGCCTTTTCTCTGTATCCTATAAAACCAGTTCTTAGATTGCTGTGCTGATTAAATGAGAAGATGTTTATTAACTGCTTGCCACTCAAAGGTACTCTATAAATATTAAGTACCTCTTAAAATTCATCTTCTGACAACCTATAAGTTTATCTTTGTATCATTACTGGTTAGCATATTGCCTTGTGCAGAATGGACACCAAATAAATTAGTTTTTAATAAAGTTTCTGCAGGGACTTACAAGTCAGACATCACAGTTTCTTCTTCTCATTGCTTTTTCACTCTTCAAATTATGTAAAATGTTATATTACTATTTAGAAAGATTGAGGGGCCACTTCAACTCCCAATTTACAACTACAGAGTTAGTTTGGAATTGAGCAGAACCTGGCTCTTTATTTCCTATTATATAAAAAATATTACTCAGTGTACAAGATTCTGTTAGAGATGAAAATGAGCATTATAGCTGTTTTGAATGCAATGAGCACCATTTGTCTTAATGGCATATATAATTTGGAGTCAACACATAATAAGAAAAAATATTTCTGTGTATTTTCACAAACATTAATCTCTAAAACCTACTGCAATGAACGTGTTTTTTAACAAATTAGGTAGTTTTATTTTCCTGAAATTGTTAACTATTATCTTTGTGTGTTTGCATTTTCATCTCTCTCAGAAAGAGAATCATGAAACTGACAAGAATTGACAGACATCCTGTGATATAGCCCTCTCTGTTGATGAAGGAGTTTGCCCAAACCAACTTGAAGACATAGTGAAAGAGAATTTTTCCCGTTGAATGACCTGGATGATATATCATAGTTTTTTCACATACAAGTGGCTTTATTAATTCTGCTTTCTTTGTTCTTTTCTCAGGAGTATCTAGTAAAAAGATCTGGTACAATCAAAAACATTTTATGCGCTTTTCTTCATATCCTGTGTGTCAGAGAGCATATTTCAGATGTTAGAGAGGGTAGGGTTTGAAAAAATAAAAGAGTGACAAAATAGGTAAAAGGGAAGTGGAAAACTTTCTTTCTCACCTCTATAAACTCTCTCTGAGAAATACCAGACCTCTTCACCCAGTAGATACATAGCAATTGAGTTATAACTGGTTTAATCCATCTTTAGTCTAAAGAAAAAGTAAACTTACTGATATAATGACATAATATTGGAGACTCTATAAGAATATATTACCACCAAATGATGAATCTCTGTGCATTCTTTTGTTCCATTCCAGGATCCAATAATATAGACTAGGAAGATGGCAATTCCAATTCACTATGCTGTATGGTGTATTTTGAAAATTGTTGGAATATTTACAGGATATTAAGAAAAAATAGAACATGGAGAAAATTCGGAGAAAAACAAGTGTTTTTCTTGTGGATTTAGGAATTGAGAAAGGGGGCTGCATTTTTCAGCATACGTATGCCACCTTTGAAGTTGAGCGTCTTATGTGAGTGGGATCCAGTGAAATGCTGCTAAAAGAGTTCCACAAGCTTTTTATAGATTTCATGTGAGACACATATCAAACTGGATTTGAATGACATCTACGTATTATTTCTATTGTAAGTGAAATTAATTGAGCTTTCAATGGCTTTGTGATATTTCAAGCAGGTATTTGACAGGATTTTATCAATAGATAGTGCCCTCAGGGAGGATTTGAGGAGCAAGCTGTCACAGGGAGGGAGGATACGACCTGGGAGGCAGACCCCAGGTGAAACGTTTATGTGAAGATGGGTGTTGAGGATATGCACTCAGTCAATGCTTGTACCGTTCTGGCAGGGTCTTTCTCTTCTCCGTCAATGGTGGACAGATTCCATGTTATCAGTGGGCCTGAGTGAGAGTGCAAACACTGCTCCTGAGAATAGGATTTGTGAGTAATTTGTTCACACTGACAGATTTATTTTGTCTGCACTTGTGCTATCAAGGTCCTGGGTGAAATTCTTTTCCAGTCATACTCTGACATGTACTACTGTCCTTTGTTTTAGGAAATGATACTGCTTTTTGGAAGTACTGAGACTGTATGTGCAAATATATACTCTATCTAAATTAACTTATAAGTGAAGCAGTTATCCCCATAAACGTTTTTACCCTCTTGACTAATTGTAAACTCAAATTCTAAGTGTTGAAGTACTCGAAGGACAGTGGATGCATATGTAAAGCTATTTCTGCGTATCTCTCCTAATTTTTTTTTTTTATCATGGGAGCATAAAATTCTTTAGTTTTCATTTCTTTTTCCTCTAATATTTAATTTCTTTTTAAAGTTTGAGTTAGGAGCTTTGAAGCCTCCCTTTTCTCTGCTAGGCTTTCATGTTGAATGAAATGTACAGTACAGCAGGCAGTATGCAAAAATTAAAGTCAACTTTAAGAGAAAGATGACTTTTGCTTTTAATAGTTGTATAACACTTACATGTTTTTCTTCTTTCCGTTAGAAATAAAGGAGCTTATTTTTGAAGGATCACAAAGTGTGGAAAAAAATTAATCAGTTTTGAAATCTAATTAGCTTTAAAAATCTGTGTATGTTAAGTGTGCAAGGGATATATTTTTCATCTTAAAGCATTTTAGATTTATGTTTAGTCATGAACATCGTCCCTGTCACCTAGGTAGATTAGCATATAAAAAATTACTTTGACCTTGAAAGAAAATTACCAAAAGTTTTTCTAGTAGGATTTGGCTAATCAAATTATTTATTTTAAAATCACTAATAAAATATCTGTATATATTATTAAACGGTATACCTATGGTATATTATAACAGTTTAATGTTGTACACATTACATGATTCTAAAGTGTTTTTAATGATGTACTAGTACTGAATATTTTTTAACACATAACTTTTGAAAGTTGTCGAAACAATTAAAAGTCATTAAGGCTTCATAATTATTAAGAGCGTGTATGTGTGTCTGTGTGTGCATGTGCCTGTGTGTGCATACCTTTCTTTCACTACATCAGAAGCTTTTTGATGCAGGGACAATGTCTTTTATTGCTGATGGAGCTACCTTATTTCATTTTTATCCTTAGGTACTATCACCTTGCATGCCACATTAGAGGTAATCAATAAATATTTAATACATGAATGAATGAATAAGGCAAAAATAAAAAATATAACCCTAAGGGTGAAGCATTTACAAACATGAGTATGAAAGGGTGATTACGTCTTGTGTTGGGTAGTTTTATAAACATTTCTGTGGAAATAAATGATTTCCTAGCATCAATGGTGGATTGTAATAGATTGTTTTATAGAGGCTAAATCTAAAGTATTGTATTTTTCAAAAGGCAAGTGAAGATTTTAATTGGAACTCATGCTAGTAGTTTAAATGATTAGAATCATATTCTGAAAACTTGAAGCTAATCATGTCTTAAAGATCATACTTTATAGTTAAAGATTTCTTATGTAACTTCAGTTTGCCAGCTATATTATAGTCTCAATCATGATAAACTGATAAAGATATTAGAGCTGTTTTGCATGTGAGGAACGTAGGAAAATGTCATTCATTTCTCATATCACTCCAACTTCGTTAGAGAGTGCCATTGGCTCTACCTCCAAAATACATTTTGGATCTAATTACTACTTACCATCTGCATCTCTACAACTTCATTCTTCAGTCATCATTAGTTTTGTTGTCTAACTAATCTCTCTCATCCTCTTTTCCCTCTCATTCTCTCCTTAGCGGCCACAATGATCTTTTAAGGAGTAAATCAGATCGTAATCATTTCCTGGTTGAAATACTTTCATGACTTCATTGCAATTAGAACACAAGTGAACGTCTCTCTCTCCTCCCCTCTCCTCTACATGCTCTGACTTTCATCTTCTATGATCGCATCTTCTATCACTCGCCCTTCTCTGGTGCCATACCTGCACTGACTCTGTGTGTCCTCAGCCTCTTCCTATCCAAGAGTGTTTGCATTTACATTATTCTCTGCTTGGAGGCTGCTTCCTTGCATTTTCAAATGCCTCCTTTCAGCATTTCAGTCTTAGTGTCCTTCATTTCATTCTCCAATCATATTTTTCCATTTTATTTATGATAACTGATACACAGTGTATTTGTTTTCTTCCTTGACTTTTGTTTGTTAGAATGTGAGCTTATTTAATGACTTGGATGTTCTTGGACTTTTTTTTTTTTTTGGTCTTTGCTGCGATTCTAGGCCTGAAACTGTGACTAGAGAGTCTTCTTCTTTGAAAGGAAGACTTCCATTTAAGACATTGACCTCTTGAGATTTATGTTCTAAAGTCAGTCTTCCATACCTTGTGGTCGAGTGAGTCATCAATAGAAAAGGACATGTTTAAAGTCCCCAGCTCCTGTCCATATTTGTTTACCACTTTTTCTCAGACAAATTTGTTAATCTTTCTTCACTTTAATTTTTTATGTCAGATAACTACACATATTAAGGAGATGTCTAGAGGACTAAGACAAAATGAGATCAAAGAGTCAAATAAATTGTTGGAGGTTTTAAGGCTAAGAAGTAGGTTGGTTTTGCAGACTGTCCTAGGAAAGCTGTGTTGAAAGAGTTCTGTTATTTTCTCTCTCTTCATGCTGCAGCTGGTGGCAGAAGTGAAGACCCATTATCTTTAAGAACATATTTTAACCTTGGTTCTAACATGATACATGTGACCATGTTCTAAACACAGTCAAGGAGAGGAAAAAGGTTTTATTTTTATTTTACTTTAGGTTCTGGGGTACATGTACAGGTCATTCAGGGTTGTTGCATAGGTGCATACATAACCAGGTGGTTTGCTGCCTCTGTTCTCCCTTTGACTATATCTGGCATTTCTCCCCACCCTCCGCTGTCTCTCCCCTACCCACCCCCAACTGCCCCCAGTGTGTGATGCTCCTCTCCCAGAGTCCACGTGTTCTCGTCGTTCAACACCTGCCTATGAGTGAGAACATGTGGTGTTTGGTTTTCTGTTCTTGTGTCAGTTTGCTGAGAATGATGGTTTCTAGATTCATCCAAGTCCCTACAAAGGACAGGAACTCATCATTTTTTATGGCTGCATAGTATTCCATGGTGTATATGTGCCACATTTTCTTTATCCAGTCTATCATTGATGGGCATTTAGGTTGGTTCCAGGTCTTTGCTATTGTAAGCAGAGCTGCAATGAACATATGTGTGCATGTGTCTTTATAGTAGAACAATTTATAGTTCTTTGGCTATATACCCAGTAATGGGATTGCTGGGCCAAATGGAATTTCTATTTCTAGATCCTTGAGAAATCGCCACACTGGTTTCCACAATGGTTGAACTAATTTACACTCCCACCAACTGTCTAAAAGGTTTTAGTTTTTTAAAAGAATTACAAAATATTTAGTAATGATGTGCTTTTGAGCAAAATAAAATTGAAAGGAAGATTATAGATATTGAAGATACTGATTTTATAAAAACCATTTGTAATAACTAAAATAAATAGAAGATAAACAAATACTCAAATGTATAATATATGTTCCAGAAAAAAAGTTTCAAAGCTTCATGTTAGAACCACTCAGGAAAAACTTATGTGCAATGATTAATATCAAGACATTAAGGTTAAAATTAGTGGACTTCAATAATAAAGAAAAAATACTGTGGACATTGGTATCATAAATATAAATCACTTATATGAAAGACAAAACTTGGACTGAACTCACATGTTTTCATAGCAACATTTGATGTCAGAAGACAGATGTCATACATATGACAAGGTCAGATAGCTTCTGAAGATCTAGTTTTCAGGAACAAGTTTAGATATTCACCATAAAGTTAGCGACTATTAGTTGCTATAACTTGCATCCTCCTATTCTAACAAAGAAGCATTATGTTTGATGACATATACTACATTTGGACCTCCTACTCTGAAGATAAGGCCTTGGGTGGTCCCAGAGAAAGAAACATCCTTCCAATTGATTCAGGCTGGAAAGCAAGGGTAGGAGCCCTCGACACTCATAACTCAGCAGATTCCTTGGGGATCTGAGGGCTGATGGAAAATCAGGATGCTTTATATTTCCCCAATCATGCTTTACCAGGAAGTCACAGTGGATCATAATACTTCTTAAAAAATGAAGTTATGAGTAAGAATTGATTAGAACAGTGGAATATTATGGTTTAAAAGAAACTTAAATATGTATGCTTCTAGTCGCCCCTTGTGTAATCCTCTTGATATTTAACAAAGAGAAAACAGTCTCTAAAATGTTAAGACTTAAGCAAGTTTATAGCTTATGAATGGTCAAATCATTAAAAGCCAGGTTTTTCATCAATTTTCACACTTTTCACCACTCTACCTCTCTGGACGGTGCTAAATTTTAATATTCTTTCTATTTTCATCTGCATCCCTTAATCATAGCAAGGTAAGTCACAGGGTTCCAGTATTTTCACAGTTCTTCCGAATGGCACTTACTTTATTGAAAAAGGAAAAGTGCTTTCATGAGAACCATCATCAATTGAAATGAAAAGGCATTTGGATAGGTACCTTTTTTAAACAAGAGAAGTGCCTTTTTGATATTTGTTACCTTAAAAAAGGCCCTAGTACCTAACAGAGCACCTACCTAGAACTATTTGCTTTAAAATATGTATTTATAGTGGATTGTATGGTAGTTCTATTTTAAATGTTTTGAGAAAATTCCATACTGCTTTCTATAGTGGCCACCAATTTACATTCCCACAAAGAATGTATCTTCCACAATATTTGCTATCTTTCATCTTTTTGGTAATAACCATTCTAGCAGGTGTGAGAAAATATGTTGAGCATTTTTTTATGTTGAGCATTTTTTTTGCCTGTTGCCCATTTGTATATTTTTTGAAAAATGTCTATTCAGGTCCCTTGCCCATTTTTTTTCTATAGAGTTATTTGAATTCCTTATATGTTTTGAATATTAACCGCTTATCAAATGTAGAATTTGTAAATATTTTCTCCCATTTGTTTTTGTGTGTTTCTCCCCACAACCTAAGGGGTTGTGTTTTCATTCTGTTTATTTTTTCCTTTGTTTTGCAGAAGATTTTTAGTTGGATGTAACCACATTTGTCTATTTTTGCTTTTGTTGCCTGTGCTTTTTGAGTTTCATACAAGGAATTACTGCCCATATCAATGTTATGGATATTTTCCAGTTTTTTTTCTAGTTGTTTTATAGCTCCAAGCCTTAAATTCAAGTGTTGAATCCATTTTCAGTTGATTTTCGTGTATCACATGAGATAGGAGCGTAATTTTATTCCCATGCATGTGACTATCCATTTCCTCTGACACCATTTATTGAAGAGACTGTCGTTTCTCCATTGTATGTTCTTGGCACCTTTGTTAAAAATCAGCTGGCAGTAAGTGCATGGATTTATTTCTGGGTTCAATTTTGTGACATTGGTCTATGTGTCTGTTTTTATGTCATTATCATACTGTTTGATTACTACAGCTCTGTAGATTTTGAGATCAGGTAGTGGAATGCCTCCAGCCTTGTTTGTTTTGCTCAAGATTTCTTTCAGAGTTCTTTGTGGTTCCATTTGAATTTTAGGGTTATTTTTTCTATTTCTATGAAAAATGTCACTGATATTTTCGTAGGGCTTGCATTGAATCTGTAGGTTGTTTTGGGTAGCAATTCCACCTCTGGGTATATATCCAAAGGAACTCAAATCAGTGGGTCAAAAAGACATCTGCACTCCCATATTTACTGAAGCATTAGTCAAAATAGCCAACATAGGAAAATAATTTGAATGCCCATCAACTGATGAATAAAGAAAATTCGTATATAAACACAGTAGAATACTACTAAGCCCTTAAAAAGAATGAAATCCTATCATTTTCAACGATATGGATGAACTTAGACGACATTATGCTAAGTGGAATAAGCCAGACAGAGAAAGACAAATATTATATGACTCACTTATATGTAGAATCTAAAAAGTTAAATTCATAGAAGCAGAAAGTAGAACAGTGATTATCAGAGGTTTGGGGGTAGGAGGGAGTAGTGGGAGATGTTGGCCAGACAGTACAAAGTTATAGTTAGGTAGGAAGAATAAATTCTGGGGATCTGTTGTACAAAGTGATTATATTAGGTTCGTTCAAAAGTAATTGTGGATTTTGCCATAGTTAATGTTATAGTTAATAATAATGTGTTATGTACAATACTTCAAAATTGCTAACAGAATAGATTTTAAGTATTCTTATCACGCACAAAAAAAGGTGAGGTGATGAATATGTTCATTAGCTTGATTTCGTCATTTCCCAATGTGGTATGTTTTTGCATGTATATGTATAGATATATCTATATCTATATGTCTACATAAACATCATGTTGTGTATTATAAATAGTGGGCACAAATTTTTGTCAATTAAAAAGATTGGAAAGTACATATCGGATAAGTAACTGTATAACTTTAAGAGCAGTATTGTTATAAGGTTGATATCATTTCACAGTTTTATGGTAGATATTTTAGTTCTGAGATGGAAACAGATCCAAAGGGACATTTGACATTTATCATCTTTCTTTGGGCTCTCCTTACAAATGATGTTATCCTGTCAGCTTTTTAAGTAACCCACTAAACTGTTTATTCTATTATTTGCTTATGAAAGACCTTTTCTTCTGGTAACATATAGATCCTCAGTCTTCTTTATAGAAACAGTAGGCTTTGGAGTTTCTAATTTGTTTACATCCTTATATCTTTTTCCATAGCTAAGCTGTCAGCTTTGACAATTTCCTGCAGTCAAACAATATTATCATTGTTGAGCCAACAAGATCTGATGTGTAGTCACCACTAATGAATATCAAAGGTCTGTTGTAAAAATATTTTGTGACCCACTATCCCGCTTATCTAACTGCAAGCAAGGTTCGACTCCATTTTAATATCTTAATAGTTTTTGAAGCAACTTTTTACAAGTTAAATCTTATGAGAACTGTGCATAAACATTATTTGTGTTCAGAAAGTATGATTATACTCCCAGTGATAAAAATTATAAATATTGATAAGTGGAAATGACAATAGAAATATTCCTAACGTATCTGCAAAGTCTCTAGCAGCTGGAGCCATGATCTGATGTATCGTAATCTATGACCAACAGGTGGCAGCAGTTCACAGAAGGTTCTCACGGGCGAGCATGTAAAATTCATAGCAACGTTTTAACTCTCTTATACTTTATTCTTCAGTGGCGTTGTTTAAAACACAATGTATTTAAACTGATTGATAGACATCTCCGTTTGCTGCTTTAGAAACAAAATTACTCTATTCAATGGTGTTTAAAGTTATATGTATAACATACATTTATTTATTATACTATGCTGAAATATATACAGTAAACCAATAACTGCTTTCCTTTGTGTTGAAGGAAGTTGAGAAGTAATGATGCGTTTAGTGCATTAACTCTTCTAACTCTTTATCCCTGGGGATGTTTTAAAGGAATGTGACTTTTTACAGATTTCTACTTGGCTACATTATAGGACTGGATTGTTATTTGGAAGTAGGCACACCAAAACTACAGAAGTGGGTAAAATTTAGAATAAGCTGTACTGACAATACCACATTTGATAGCTCTGTAGTGTTCTCTCCTTTATTAGAGATAATCTTTTGTTGTTGTGTACCTTGTTGTGCTCTTTAAATGTATGACCATATATTAATTGATGAGTTGATTTTGCTGTCATGTATCTTTCATCAAAGAACACATTAACACAATTAACAGAAACAAATCAATATGTTGACCAGCAAAGATATAAAACAGATCAGGGTCATTCGAAGATGTACTCTAATTCATCATCTAACAGAGTCATGTCTCCAACTTCCATCTCATGTTACACAGCCCATCAGTGTTAAAAACAGTCTTCTGATATATGCTTTAATCCATGATTTATTAGACATTTTTGGCCCTGTCTAGGGATATTTTTGGTTGTCACAATTGAGGTGGGGGTGTTGCTACTGGCATCTAATGGGTAGAGGCCAGGTGTGCTGATAAACATTTTTGCAGTGCATAGGCCAGCACCCCTTGAAAAGAATGATCTGACCCAAAATGTCAAAAGCAACAACTGGATTGTTGTTATTGTTGTTATTTGCTGAAAAACCCAGGTCCACACTAGACAGCCATCTGAAAAAAATCAATTATATCTCTCTCTTAGGAATCTGTACACAGGAAGGCTTTGAAATTAGAATCCAGGTACATAAGCTCAAGGGTGAAACTTAAATTATAGCAGCCTTTTTAAGGAAAAAAATTCTGTCCATCCTCTGATGCATCAAAAGACCAGAATGTGAAAAGTGCCCTTTCCTAAAAACTGTGAATGTGAAGTGGTCTATTTTTGAAGTCCCAAGGGACAAGTTTATATTTTCAGCCTTCTACAAAAGATTCCCTTCAGAGAACTTTGTTAACTACCCAGCAAAATTGAAAAACTCATCATATCAAACCTATATTCACTAAACTGTGCTGAATACAATCATTGAAGTATTACCATGTATGCAGTTGCCTTTGGATTTCTGATGTTTGCTCCAAAGACTAATACAGAACCACCATTTTTTCCCTACCCATATTGCTTCAACACTTACAAAAATAAATTTTTCACCTTGTAAATTAAGGGAATATAGGAAAATCTCATAGAGTTACTTTAGCTCTTTCCATCTGACTTGTCCTTAAACTGTGTGTGTGTGTGTGTGTGTGTGTGTGTGTGTGTGTGTGTTCCATATGGAGATGACATTCCAAATACTGGAGTCTTTTCCTGTACTAGAAAGCTCTAGTAAAAACACATTTTGTGAGGCTTATGACAACATAGACACGTAGAGAATATTTATAATATTATCTGTTTATTACAAAAAGCTTCTTAGGTCCAATATATAGAAAATATCACAGCATATTTTTGAAGATTACCATAAAGCATCTAAAACAATAGTCTTTTAATAAAAATATTGTGTATCAGGGCCTTAAAATTTTGACTTGGCTTAAATGCTCGTATTATTGCATCTGAATGTAAATATTTGAATATTAAACTACTGCTTTGATTCCTAAGAAGTTTAAATGTGGTATCTAATCTGATTCAATTGAATTGTCTTCATAAAAAGAAAAGAAAGACATAGCAGAACGAGAATTGAGGAGGTTATATTGATATAATAAACAAGTTTAGTGTAACGATCCAAAGCTCAATATATCTGGGAGCATTGCTCTGTCATGGATCCTTAGATTTCCAGCAACTACACAAGCAGAAACTCAAGTTTCCATCATGTAAAGGCTTGACTTCCTCTGTATTATGATGAAAAGAGATGTGTCTCTGACTTTATAGATCAAGGCTTGTGCTTTTGTTAAACTGAAAAGTATTTTTCCATTTTCTGTACAGGACTTATTTGCTTCATGAGAGCTACATTATGTTAAAAAATCAAAATGAGACTGGAAATATAGCTTTGGCCAAATGACCTTTTCACAATAAAAAGAAGGAAAAAAAGAAAGGTATGTCTGATAACATCTATGCTCCTTTTATATTTAAATGCATTGGTCTAAAATAGAAATGTGTGACAAATTGTTAACAAGTATTTGTGTGTCTTTGAGGAGTCCTAAGAAGAAGATATTGGTCCTCAGAGGTTTATTTTTTCTCTGTATGTACTCTCTATAATTGAAAACAGTTCTTTATTCTAAGTCTTATAAAATTTATATAAAGAAACAACTAGAATATTTAAATGTGGCCTCGATTTTTCTATCAGATTGAATCAGAGACAACCTAATTTGTCCAATATCTTTTACCATTATTACCAAAAAGAAAGCATGGCTTAGTGGCTCATGTTTGATTTCTTGTTAAGTTATTTAGTGACTGTGTTTTGTTGTGTGTGGTACTCTTCTGAGAGCTGAAAATGAAGCAATCAATGCAGCAGGCAGTGTGTCTGTCTTCATTTCAAAGAAGTCCATCAAAATGATGGAACCCATCATGTGCTGTTCTCTTTTCACTCACATGGACCCCAGGTTAAATGGCTGAAAACCTAAGAAAACACTTGTGTTGAAAGTAATAGTAAAGTGCAATTGTTACTGTAAAAATCTATTTTGCTGGGCGCTATAGCTCATGCCTGTAATACCAGCACTTTGGGAGGCTGAAGCGAGACAATTGCTTGAGCTCAGAAATTTGATACTGGGCTGGGCAGCATGGTAAAACACCATCTCTACTAAAAATACAAAAACTAGCCAGGTGTGGTGGTGCACATCTGTAATCCCAGCTACTCAAGAGGTTGAAGCTTGAGAATCATTTGAGTCCAGGAGGGGAAGTTGCAGTGAGCTGAGATCGCACCACTGCATTCCAGCTTGGGTGACAGAGCAAGACCCTATATAATCAAAACAAAACAAAACAAAAATCTATTTCAAATCCTAATAATATTCTAATACCAGTAGTACAATATATTTTGAATATTTGCTTCCTGGCCATGAAAATTTTAAAATCTTTAAGTTTAATAATTGTATTTTAACTTTACTACAGTTCCTTCATGAATGAATATGCTAATGATTTTTAGTAAAGTCACTTTAATTATTATTATGGTTCTCAAAGTACTTCTTTTCTTCCAAATGCAATAATGAGCGCTATTCTGTTTAATGCTTGGACAAAACTGTTTAGAAACACTTTTGTAGAACTCTGACGTCTAGAAATCTGAAGATCAGAGAAAAGCCTGGATAAGTCAAAGTACTATTTCATAAATGAAATTTCTCAAGTACTTTCTAATCCATTTGTATAGTATTAATTTGTAAATAACCTAGACAAATGAAAACTTAGATATTTGAAATGAGTCCATGTTTTGCCACTCCAAGCATTAAGTAACTATTGACTTTAGAATTTAGTTGATACTCAACGTAAACATGACTCAGAATAGGGGCAGGCGGTGAATTTGAGGCATCAGTAAGTTATTTTCAAATCCACTGTCTTGGTTTAACTAAAAGCTGCAGTAGATAGTCATTTCTTGCTTAAACACAGTATGAAAAATTACTTCAGGTCACCTATTTGAGAAATGGGAGTACAGAAATCTGCTTTGCTTTAGAAGCCAGTACCAAGGTGGGAAAGGAAGCAAAGGATAACTGCCATTTGCTAAAAAAAAAAAAGAGAGAATAAGAAGAAAACAGTGTCACAATGTATGTAAAAATGAAACAAAACAAAAACCAACAACAAAAAACCCCAAACCCTTAGTAGAATATCTCAGTAATGCATGTTTTTTTTTCTCACATATATTCTTTATGTTGCTATAATCAAATATACCACTGCATTTGTTAAGATTTGACCGACATCAGTTCCCAAATCTGGGTTTCTAGGGTTTACCATTCTTTAGGATCTGTTGAATGTGACTACCACCATTAAGATGATCTCCCACTAGTGGCCAGTCTTAGTAGATTGATCCCACTGTCAGTCACCACTTCCAATGACTCTCTTAAAAGCAAAGTAAAATTCTTTAAGTTTTAAGACAGTGGGTTGGATCATACCACAAGTAGCCAAGGAGAAAGGAGAAATTCAGGACACAGGACTACAAGTTTATCTGCCTGTCCCTCTGTTAACAATCTCTTGCTGTTCCATTTCTGAAGTAGGTTTCCCTACATGGTTCATTTTTTTCCTCTCGCAGGGAACTCTTGAGGTTTTTGGTAAACTTTCACCTATATGAAATGTCTTGACTGGGGGACTAGATGGTAGTAGAGGCAGAGCATCCATATTGTGGTATACTCAATCCCAATAACCCCCCAGGGACAAGAGTTACCTCTTCCCATTGATTAGTAAAGTAGATCTGTGATCAACAAATATTTGTAGAATAAAAACAAGGGTATTCAATGAATAAAGTGTGTGCTTAGTAAATACTAATGTGGCTATTTTGCCTTTATTACTAAGAAGCAGCATCATGACCTTAAAGTACATATGAAACCTTCCTAATAGAGTGCAAAAGAAATATTTGACAGATACATTTGAATTTCCTTTGTCAAGAACCTTCCCCATGCCCCTGTCGTCATGAATTATTTACATTTTAAGATGGAAGTAAACTACTGTGATTCCTAATGAACACACTGAAATCTATGCTGCCTAATTTTGACATTTGTTACTAAGACCCCCTCCCCCACATGGAGAAGTTTGTTTTTTTTTTTCAAAGTTGTTTTTTGGGGTAATGGTGTGGGGATTTAGAAAGGGTAATTGCTTGTACTGAAAATAAGAATCTTCAGTGATTACATCTGTTAGAAGAGAATTTTAGTTAATGTATACAGTGATTTAAGAGACCCAACTGAAAAATACTGCTGAAATTAATATTTAGTATCTCAATATTTAAAAAACTAAGCAAGTACATTAGAGTAAGATACTATGCCTTCAAATTTTATAAATACTATTCAATTAAAAATAAAATGAAATAGACATGTATATGATAAAGAAAATATAAATTGTGTAAGAGGTAAAAATACATGAACTTTTTAAAGTACAGAGAAAACTAAAAATATTTTTTAGAATAACATAATAAATGGACAAGTCCTCAAAAGTAGGTTAGATGTAGCTTATTTAATATTTGTATATATCAATATAAAAGTTTATCATAAAGTGAGGACATGATATTGTACTTACATTTTTATCAGGAAGTTGGATGAAGCACATTGTTTAATGACTTTCAGCAATGACACAAGCATTAAATTTTATAGGCACTAAAATGCCCAGCATTGTTCTGACATAAAGAAAGCCAAACTTTCTTACAGTGAATAGGGAGAGGAACAAAAGAGGCATCATCAATGTAATAACATACACAGGGTTAAACAGTTCTTTTTCAAAGAAATGTAGAGCAAAAATATTCCTAAAGGTCACATGCCATCTCTTCAGCCCATTTAAGGCTTCTGAAATGCCACTCTGAAGTAAAATAACTACCTCTCCAGAAGAGTCATTCCATTAGAGAGCCAACTAACATCAGTACAGAGATAAATGGGAGAACAGAAAATTGATTTTACACTTGTGCTGTAAGTGTGGTCAAATGTTATAGGCCAGCACATCAAATAGGATTCCAAAGAATTGCTGTGCCTGAAAAATAACAACATAAGAGGATGTGGTTAAATACAGCTTAATAATAGGTCTGATGGGCTCAGTGTGTAGTAAAATATTTATTTACTCTTTCTATTTGTCATACTGTATGACACATTTCAATATCTTTTTCCTTTTTGTTAATAAATTTATCTTAATCTTCTTGCAACTGATACCTTTCATCCCAGCTCATTGCTATTACATGTACCCAGAACCACACACATGTAGCAGCAATGATTTATATTTTGATTTAAAATGAATGGATTGCACCTAATAAAGATATGTTAATTAAATTTTATTTTATAGCATGCCAAGTGTGTATGTAAATATTATCCAGATGAAAAATGTTTAAGTACTATTTATTGAAACTATTGAAGTTCATTGGATCCACTGGAGAAAAATGAATGCCACCTCTCTATTTTCTGTGGTTCTTTTGCCTTTCTCCAGTGCTACTTAAGTTACTGGAATGTTCATCTTGGACTTGCCTTTTCTTTTCAGGTATTTTAGACCTCACTGTGGTGGAATAGAGTCGGATAAGGTAAATGTGAGACAGCGTATTCCTTCTTCATCACACTAAAGAGTCTCGGGAGGTAAGTAGAAAGCCAGGCAATAACGTTTGTAAAAGCCCTGGTGCATTCTTGGCAGCTCAGCAAGAAACTCCTAGCTAGTATGTTTTTTTCTCGTATAGACATTTAGGTCTATTGAAGACCAAGATAGCCTTTCTCAACATATTGCTATGCAAGTGATCAATTTCGGTATAGACTAAAGAATGAATGAATTTCCAACAAAATAAAGGTGGGGTGAAGAATTGAGTTCTTTCTTAAAGACGGTTCTCCAGAGCAGCCATTGTAACCTACTCTGTCTCTTCCTGTACTTTCTTTTAGAGTTTTCCTCCCTTTATCTACAGATTTTGTCATCTTCCACCACTCCCCACTACCCCAGTTTATTATCCATACATTATTCTTGGATATGGGATGCTCTATGAAACTCAACTCTGCTCTAGAAAAAAAAAATCACTTTGTTCAACTTCAAGTGTAATTTTGAAAGAGATGGAGATAGGGTCGTAGTCCCACTATTCTTTTGCTAGAAATTTCACTTTAGATGCATTGCTTTCCCCGTTGCTTCTTGAAATCAAAATCAAGTGTAAAAATTTAAAACACAGCTTTATCTTCTTAGGAAAGAACGATAAAGAGTTATCACAGAAACAGTACCTTTAAAGGTAGATGCTTTTGATAGTGGTGGTAGAATTATGGAACTTGGTAAATATTTACTGTCTTACCATTCTTTAATACTGGGTCTCCTTAGATTAGGCACCTGAGGAATCAAGTGTTATCAGGTTACATAAAGATGACTGACTGCTTCTCTCCTCATTCTGGATTGCTTCTGTTGCCATGCCAGTGTTAGCCATCCTCCACCCCTGCCCTTTGCAGCTTCTTGGCACATAGTTTTGAAATTAGGACAATGTAATGTTTAATGTCCATTTTCCTTGAGGAATAAAATGCCTTTCCTAATCTAAAAATATCCAGATAGTAGGCTGTAGTCTTTTTCATGTGCCTATCTATTGGAACTTCTATGCTATCTTGAATCTAAAGGAAAATTAAAAGAGATAATTCATTTCAATTTTATTTTCTTGCAATTATGGCTTAGACTTTCTTCATTCTGGAACACAGTGAAAATTATTTCCTCCCCCCTCCCTCTCTTCCCCTCCCCTTCCCTTCTTCCCTTCCTCCCTCCTTCTTCTTTCCTTCCTTTTTTTTTCTTTTCTGTTTTTAAAATCCATACTTCCCTTTTTCTTTTTAGCTTGCTTCATTTCAATTCAGTTACATTTGAAAGTCAGTAATAGAATTTCAGCCTGGGCAAGGAGGCTTATGCCAGTAATCCCAGCACTTTGAAAGGTTGAGGTGGGTGGGTCGCTTGAGGTCACGAGTTCGAGACCAGCCTGGCCAACATGGTGAAACCCTGTGTCTACTAAAAATAAAATTAGCTGGGCATGGTGGTGGACACCTGTAATCTCAGCTACTCAAAAGGCTGAGGCAAGAGAAACACTTGAAATGTGGAGGCCGAGTTTGAAGTGAGACTGAGTGTCAAAAAAAAAAAAAGATTAAAAAAATTTTAGAAAAAAAGAGTTTTAGAACAGAATCACCTAGTCTAAACTTACAGGTGTAGAGGTGAAGCTTAGAGTGGGGAGTGACCTGCTCCAGGTCCCACAACTGGCAGGGAAAGAGCTGGCCCTGTAAGAGTGCTTCTCTGAGTCCCAGTGGAGGCCCCTTTCCACTTCACACTGTTGCCTTTTAGAAATCTCAGACCATGCATTCCCTTTTCTCTTCTCAAGGATTACATGATGTATTGTCACTGGTGTCTTTACCTCTATACTACATCCAAGGAAACACCAATGACTAGACATTCATTGCCCTTTCAATATACTATAATTGATGCAGCAGATCTTTTGTTTTGTGCCAAAAAGATACGATCACAATATAGAAAACAGCTAAGCAATGTGGTCTGTTTTTTTAAAAGGGTAGAATAAAATCACAAAACTTTTTGTGGTAAAAGCTACTAACCACCATTTCATTATTAACCATCTGTTATTTTCAAGGAATTTCTTTCCATTTTGGAGGCAAAAACTAAAAAATATTATCCACCATCTAGAAACTTCTGTTCTTTTGTAGTGGAGGGAAGGGAGTAAGTTATCCCAAAGATACAATCTTATATTCATATAGCTCTTGGTAATTTAAAAAATATATTTTCTTACTTGGGCTTCAAAAAACTCTACAGATAAACAAATCAACTATTACTCATTTAAAGAATCAGAAAATTGAGGTGCAGAGAGACATTCGAAAAGTTATCTACTTGCTTGATCCGCATATGATAAGTATCCTTTCTGATCTAGTTATTTTAAACTACTACATTTATGGCTGCCACATGTTTTAAATTCTGAGTAAATGGGAACCATGACCTACATTGAGACTGGAGGTCTTGGTTATGGAACAAGACCGTTTATGGTACCCGGGTGGAAAACTGGTTGTCCGTAAGCAGGCTGTGGCCTAGAGACACATCTTTGTTTGGCTCATAAAATGCTGATTCTCATAGCATTTCTTAAAATAATCCCTGATGCACAAAATCTGAAGAGCACTCAAAAATCTTTTCTCTTGCACAATGAGAACATCTGACAACATGAATTGCTTCTTGGTTAACAAAAATTGCTGGAAGTTAAAATGGCAGCCTCAGTCTTTTTGCTACAGTGTTTTCTCACAGGCGGTTTCTTTCATTTACAATACCTACCAATCTCTTAGGATGTTCAAGTTCACAACCTCTAAAGGAGGCATTTGAAATTTTAACAAATTATTTCAAGTTTTGGTTCATCTGGTGGTTACCACCATGGTAAATAGAATGCCCTACATCATTTTCTTATTTATCAAATTAAAATAATATTAACTCCTGACTATGAAAGAGAAATTTAGCTTGTTTATGCTGTTCTCCCCCCCGCCTACTTACTCACTTCATTGGGGGGAAAAATTGTAATGCACACTAGTTTTCATTCTTTTCTTGGCTATCATTATAGCTTGAAATCATTTACTTAAACTTGTTCCAAAACTCAAGTATCTCTTGATGATTGACTATGAGAACTGATCCCTTGACACCCCTTCTCTTCTCCATTTTTATATCCCAAGTGCTTCCAACTGTCTTAGTGTTTTTATGATGCCAGAATTGATAACATCTTTTTTAAATATATTGTTTATAGGTTCAATCTGAAGATTTAAAAATAATAAACAGTGTTAACTCTATGGAAATATTCATTGCAGAGCCAATTACTGTAACTGAATCTTTAGAGGAGGAGATGTAGTCTCCTATGTGATCTGGTTTAGCTCTGTGTCCCCAACCAAATCTCACTTTGAATTGTAATAATCCTCATGTGTCAAGGGCAGAACCAGGTGGAGGTAATTGAATCATAGGGGTGGTTTCCCCCATGCTTTTCTCATGAAAGTGATTGAGTCTCAAAAGATCTGATGGTTTTATAAGCATCTAGCATTTCTCCTGCTTGCACTTATTCTCTCTTCTGCCACCCTTTGAAGAGGCGCCTTCTGCCATGATTGTAAGTTTCCTGAGGCCTTCCCAGCTATATGGAACTGTGAGTCAATTAAACCTCTTTTCTTTATAAAGTACCTAGTCTTGGGTATTTCTTCATGGCAGTGTGAGAATGGATTAATACAGTAAATTGGTACCAGATGTGGGATGCTGATGTAAAGATAACCGAAAATGTGAAAGCATCTTTGGAATTGGGTAATAGGTAGAGGTGGGAACAGTTTAGAGGGCTCAGAAGAAGACAGAAAGATGTAGGAAAGTTTGAAACTTCCCAGGGACTTGTTGAATGGCTTTGACAAAAATACTGATAGTGATAAGGACAGTAAAGTCCAGGGTGAGGTGGTCTCAGATGGAGATGAGGAACTTGTTGGGAACTGGAGTAAGGTCACTCTTGCTATGCAAAGAAACTGGGAGCATTTTTCTTCTGCTCTAGAGATGTGTGGAAATTTAAACCTGAGAGAGATGATTTAGGGTATCTGGGGAGAAATTCAAGCTGGCTACAGAAATTTGTATAAGTAATGAGGAGCCAAATGTTAATCACAAAGACAATGGGGAAAATGTCTTCAGGGCATGTCAGAGACCTTCACGGCAACCCTTCCCATCACAGACCTGGAGGCCTAGGAGGAAAAAATGGTTTCTTGGGCCAGGTCCATGAGCCCCCTGCTATACGCAGCCTCAAGACATGGTGCCTTGTGTCCCATCTGCTTTAGCTTCAGCCACTCCCTCCACTTAGTTATTTCATCAATTGTAATTTAAATTCCAGAAATATTTTATTTGATTGATCTTTGGAAATTATATCATTTTCTTGTTTATATATTCAACATTTTTTCTGCTTTGCTTCAGAGGGTGCAAGCCCCAGGCCTTGGTAGCTTGGGCCATTCATGTTGGGCCTATGGGTGCATAGAAGTCAAGAATTGAGGTTTGGGCACCTCCCCCTAGATTTCACAGGATGTATGGAAACACCTGGATGTACAGGCAGAAGTTTGCCTCAGGGGTGGAGACCTCATGGAGAACCTCTGCTAGGATAGTGTGGAAGGGAGATGTGGGGTTGGAGCCCCCACACAGAGTCCCCACTGGGGTACTGCATAGTGGAATTGTGAGAAGAGGACCACTGTCCTCTAGACCCCAAAATGGCAGATCCACTGACAGTTTGCACCATGTGCCTGAAAAAGTCACAGACACTCAATTCCAGCCCATTAAAGCAGCCAGGAGTGGGGCTGTACCCTGCAAAGCCACAGCAGTAGAGGTTCTCAGAGCCATGGGGAGACCACCCCTTGTATGAGCGTGACCTGAATGTGAGACATGGAGTCAAAGCAGATCATTTGGAACTTTAAGGTTTAATGATTGCCCTATTGGATTTTGGACTTTCGTGGAAGCTATAGCTCCTTTGTTCTGATCAATTTCTCCTATTTGGAATGGGTATACTTACCCAGTGCCTGTACCCCCATCGTATCTAGGAAGTAACTAACTTGCTTTTGATGTTATAGGCTCATAGGTGGAAGGGACTTGCCTTGTCTCAGGTAAAACTTTGGACTTGGACTTTTTAGTTAATGCTGGAATGAGTTAAGACTTTGGGGACTGTGGGAAGGACAAGAATGTGTTTTGAAATTTGAGAGGGGTTAGGGGTGGAATGATATGGCTCAGCTCTGTGTTCCCTACAACCTCTCATCTTAAATTGTAATAACCCCCACGAGTCAAGGGTGGGACCAGGTGGAGGTAATTGAATAATGGGGGTGGTTTTCCCCATGGTGTTCTCAGGATAATGAGTTAGTTTCATAAGAGCTCATAGTTTTATATGTATCTGACACTTCCCCCGCTTGCACTCATTCTCTTTCATGCCACCCAATGAAAAGGTGCCTTCTGCCATGATTTTAAGTATTCTGAGGGCTTTCCAGCCCTGCACAACTGTGAGTCAATTAAACCTCTTTTCTTTGTAAATTACCCGATCTCGGGTACTGCTTCATAGCAACATGAGAATGGATTAATACACTATACATCAGGGAACCTCTGCCACTCAACAGATACTGATTCACTCTGTGCAGTCAAATAGATTCTCATTTCTTAAATCCTATCTAGGGCTCGAAGTAAAGTTGTGTTTTAGGAGATTGCATACATGGGCCATGACTTTCTTTTATGAATTTTTGTTATTCTTAGAGTTTCAAATTGCCTTTTAAAAAGTATATGAGAGGATCACCCTCATTTTATCACTACTACTTTTTGAATGGAATCCATTTTATTTTTAAGGATGTTCTGCTGACTGAGTCTCCTTACTGAGGTCAACCCCTTTGCACACTTTTGCTCAGCTATCTTTGCAATACTTATTTTTATTAAACTTCTGATTCAGTTTCAATTTTTTTTTTTGCGGCAAATATGTGTGTACTTTTTTTTTGCTTTTATTGTTCTTTTGTTTTTGCTGGAATAGATCTTCTTTTATTTTTTTAAAAAACATGTTTGAAAAAATAACTGTCAATGAGTCTCTTCATTGTGGATTCTAACTTTATTTTCCATCAGTTATTGTTAAAATATATTTTCAATATTACTTTATCTCATAGCTTAGGAGACATTGCTCCATTTGTGTCTGACAATCAGTGTAGCTGATGAAAAGTCTGAGATCAGTCTGCTTCTTACCCTTTTTTGGGTCACCTGTTTCTGAACCCTGGACTTTTTTTTCGTATTCTCAAATTTTTTGAGGCTATGTCTAGGTATGGGTCCACTGTCATTCATTCTGTTAAGCACTTGTGAAGACTTTTACATGAAAACTTATGTCTGGGAAATAACCATTAAATCTCTTGGAATAAAGATATCTCCTGAAAAAACAATTCTTTTTTTATATTTCTGCTCCATGTTTTTCTGTACTCTCCTTCTGAGACACATATTTAACCAATGGGATACCAAAAATTAAACCTCAGCATCTTCTAAGTTTTCTCTTTTTATTCATCTTTACCTTGATTTGTTTTAAATTTCTAGATTTCCTAAAGTATATTTCACTCCCTCCACTTAGTTATTTCATCAATTGTAATTTAAATTCCAGGAATATTTTATTTGATTGATCTTTGGAAATTATATCATTTTCTTGTTAATATATTCAACATTTTTTCTGCTGCTTGTTTTCTGTGTAACTTTGGGAAAATTATTTAACCACTTTATGCCTCAATTTCTGTACTAAAAATGTAGATAATTGACATACTTTATAGGACTTCAATTGGGACCCAATAACTTAGTACATATATAAGTATCCAGTGACTTGGTAGATATTTAGAAATGTGCCTGGTGATAGTATATGATAAATTATAATTCTTTTCTCATTAAACCATGAATGCTTACTAAATATTTTATGTCTTTCTGATTTTCTAAATTTAAATTGAATTTGTTCCAGTTTGATTTTTTTTTTCATTTGGTATTTCACTTTTGAGGGTTGATTTTCTTTTCCACTTAGATTTCTATCTTATAAATCTATAAGTTGACAATGTAAGAACAGATTGTAGAGTAAGTTTTTGCTCAGTGATGTAGGTCTCTTTTACCAACAAACTCTCCCAAGAATGGAGTGACCTACATGGATATGTGTTAATAACCAGCAGGCTTTACTTTAAGATGCTTGAGGAAGAGGCAGGGTAAAGAAACTCACATGCAAAAAGATCTTTATTCTGGGGTGCCAGCATCCATATGTGGTGCTATACTTTTCCTCAAATGTATTTGTATTTTTATCTTCTTAATGTCAAGAGATAGGGTAGTATGGTGGCTTGAAGCATGGACTTTAAAGCCTCCCTATGTTAATTCCAGCTCAGTTGTGGCACTTACTAAGCATACGGTTGGTCATCTCTCTGAGTTTTAGTTTCCTCATCTGTAAATGGGGGTAATGTATACTTGGGGTCCTCTAAATTTATTTGATAATTTATTTGTGTCTGGATATATTAAGCTCAAAGCATTAATTATGAAGATAAAACAATGAGTGGCTAAATAATGTAGTGGCCTGATTAAGGAAAAAGAAACACTTGGGGGAAGGCTTGTTCTATACAGGGCTGTGAAGTTGGCATTCTTTCTTTTTAATGTCTTTCCACAACTATTCTTCTCTCCCACAGATTCTATATGGCTTTTCTGAACAAATAGTCTTCATGCTATTTTTCCTGGCCCTACATAACTAAATTGTTAGTTGGTAAGATTTACGATATAACCTCTCCTTAAGTTATCTGTATTTCTATCTAATAAGCAATTTGAATAATTTATATATTCAACAAACACTGATTTACTATTTTCCAAGAACTCTGCTTGTGCAGGGAATATGTGGATTTAGAAAGACCAGTAAGTTATGGTTCCGTCAGTCAAAAAGCCTAAAATTGATCAGATAAAAGCTGAAATATTTTTTTTCTTTCTTTCTTTCTTTTTTTATTGCATTTTAGGTTTTGGGGTACATGTGAAGAACATGCAAGATTGTTGCATAGGTACACACATGGCAGTGTAATATGCTGCCTTCCTCCCCATCACCTATATCTGGCATCTCTCCCCATGCTATCTCTCCCCAACTCCCCACCCCCTGCTGTCCCTCCCCTATTTCCCCCCGACAGACCCCAGTGTGTGATGCTCCCCTTGAGATGGAGTCTTGCTCTGTCACCCAGGCTGGAGTGCAGTGGTACGATCTT
>CAUYLG010053617.1:0-24327 GCA_963573385.1 Cacajao melanocephalus | reverse complement strand
GTTCTTAGTTTCTTTGCATTGGGTTAGTACATGTTCTTTTAGCTCACAGAAGTTTCTTATTATCCACCTTCTGAAGCCTGATTCTGTCAGTTGATCGCACTCATTCTCCGTCAGGCCTTGTTCTCTTGCTGATGAGGAGCTGCGATCCCCTGTAGGAGGAGAGGCATTCTGATTTCACGTGTTCTCAGCCTTTTTGCACTGGTTTCTTCCCATTTTTGTGGATTTATCCACCTGTCGTCTTTGTAATTGCCGACTTTCAGATTGGGTCTGAGTGGATGTCCGGCTTCTTGGTGATGAAGTTTTTTCTGTTTTTTAGTTTTCCTTCGGCGGATGCCCCTTCCCCACAGAGCTAGGCCTTCCCGGGTTCAGCTGTGCTTACTGTGAAACTCTCAATCCTCAGCGCTTCCAATTGCTCTTCTCCTTGTGGGGATGGGACCAGTCGAGCCGCACTGAGAAGCGCCGCCCCGCGCTGGGGCGCCGGCAAAACAGCCGCACCAGCCAAAAGAGTCACGCTGGCGACCCGTGTGGCTCCTCCTCTGGGTAGCTTCCAGTTTGTGGGCAACAGAAATTCCTCTGAAATTGCGGCGTCCACTCGTTCTTTGCGTTTTCACTGGGAGCTACAATCCTGAGCTGTTCTTAATCGGCCATCTTGGATCTCTCTTTGCCCAGTGATGAAGTTTTTTCTGTTTCTTAGTTTTCCTTTGGCGGATGCCCCTTCCCCACAGAGCTGGACCTTCCCAGTTCGGCTGTGCTTGCTGTGAAACTCTCAGTCCTCAGCGTTTCCAGTTGCTGTTCTCCTTTGTGGGGATGGGACCAGCCGAGCCTGACTCAAAGGGCACCCCGTCCCGTATACTCCGCACCGAGAAGCGCCGTGCCAGGGCGCTGGCCAAAAAAGTCTCGCTGGCGACCCATGTGGCTCCAATGCTGGGAATCTCCCGGTCTGTGAGCAACAAAAATTCGTCTGAAAGTGCGGCATCCACTTGCTCTCTGCACTTTCACTGGGAGCTACAATCCTGAGCTGTTGTTAATCGGCCATCTTGTATCTCTCTCATATATGCATTTTCTTAAGTGAATACCCAGAGTGGAACTTCTGGATCATAGAGTATTCATACACAGAAACAAATAAAATACCCATCAACTGATGAATGCATAAACAAAATGTCGTATATTCATACCCTAGATGAGGACATGACCTAGTTCTATTAAAATGATAAATAAGAAAGCATAAGTCCTTCTACATTAAAGAACCATACTGTTAATTAAACAGAAACATATACATATGTGTGCACACACGCAAAGGTTTCAGTTTGTTCAAGTCCTTTCTTTCTGAATAAGGACAATAAGCCTATCAAACTCACTTTGCATTCTACCTAGCAGCATGTTGAAAAAAGCCCTTCTCAAAAAGTCTTTGGGAACTGTGAGTTGAGCTGATATAACAAATAATGGTCACTGACCACCCAGGATAACCAGGACAAAATAGGTAGTCATTCCACTCAGATCTACCTTTTCTCATATTTTATTTTCAGAACTGCTGCTGCCCCCACCAAATCAAAACTTTATTCTGTGGGTGTCTTACGCTAAGCACTCAGAAACAGTCAACTTAGTTCCAGTTACAATAGCCCAAAGATGGAAGCAACGCAAACGTCCACTGATGAATGAACAGCTAAACAAAGTATGATATATACATAGAATGGATTATTCAGCTTGAAAAAGGAAGGAAATTCTGATACACACTATTAACAGATGAACCTTGAGGATATTATACAAGTAAAATAAATTTGCCACAAGAAGACAACTACTGTATGATTCCACTTTTATTAAATACCTGAAGTAGTCAAATTCACATAGATAGAAAGTAGGGGCTGGGTGCAGTAGCTCATCCCTTTAATCCCAAAACTTTGGGAGGCCAAGGCAGTAAGATCACTTAAGGTCAGGAGTTCCAGACCAGTCTGAGCAACATAGTGAGACTCCATCTCTACAAAAATAATTTTAAAAAAAGAGACAAAAAATAGAGTGGTACTTACCTGGGAAGAAGGGAAAGAAGGAAATGAGAAAAGAGTTTCCAATTCGCAAGATGAAAAAGTTCTAGGCTGGGCACGGTGGCTCACGCCTGCAATCCCAGAGCTTTGAGAAGCCGAGGCGGGTGGATCACCTGAGGTCAGGAGTTCAAGACCAGCCTGGTCTACATGGCAAAACCCCATCTCTACTTAAAAATACAAAAATTAGCTCAGTGTGGTGGTGGGCACCTGTAATCTCAGCTACTCAGGAGGCTGAGGCATCGAGAATTGCTTGAACCCGGGAGGCAGAGGTTGCAGTGAGCCAAGATCATGCTACTGTACTTCAGCCTGGGTGACAGAGTGAGATTCCATCTCAAAAAAAAAGGAAAGAAAAAGTTCTAGAGACCTGATTCTCAATAACGTGAATAAACACTACTGAATTGTATACTTAAAAATTATTGAGACGGCAAATTTTATAATTTTATGGGTTTTTTTTGTTTTTATTCGTTTGTGTTGCTCAGGCTGGAGTGTAGTGGTGCAATCTAGGCTCACCGCAGCCTTAACCTCCTGAGCTCAGGCAATCCTCTCACTTCAGCTTCCCTAGTAACTGGGACTACAGGCATGCACCATGAAGCCTGGCTAAGTTTTTAAAACATTTTTTTGTGGAGATGGAGTCCTGCTATATTGTTCAGGTTTGTCTCAAATGCCTGGCCCTAAGTGATCCTCCTAAAGTGCTAAAATTACAGGCATGAACCATCTTGCCTAGCCTCTACTTTCTGTCTCTACAGAATTGCCTAACCTAATTTTTTTTTTTTGAGACAGGGTCTTACTTGGTTGCCCAGGCTGGGCACTGGGTACAGTGGTGCGATCTCAGCTCACTGCAATCTCAGCCTCCCAGGTTTAAGCAATTCATGCCTCAGTCATCCAAGTAACTGGGACTATAGGCATGTGCCACCATGCGTGATTAATTTATTTTGAGATGGAGTCTCACTCTGTTGCCCAGTCTGGACTGCAGTGGGCACAATCTTGGCTCATTGCAACCTCAGCCTCCTGGGTTCAAGCAATTCTCCTGCCTCAGCCTCCTGAGTAGATGGGACTACAGGCAAATGCCACAATGCCCAGCTAATTTGTTGTGTTTTTAGTAGAGACTGGGTTTCACCGTGTTAATCAGGATGGTCTTGGTCTCCTGACCTCATGATCCGCCTGCCTCAGCTTCCCAAAGTGCTAGGATTACAGGTATGAGCCACTGCACCAGGCCTGTAATTTATAATTCTAATTCATATTATGTTAACTTATACTATATACAAATTTTGTGAAAATTTCTGCATTTAGCCTTAACTCCTCTTAAATACAAATATTTTAGAGTAGAATAAAACTATGGAAAAGTATAGTTGTATCACCAATGTATAAATTTCCTGCACAATCTATACAAAATAAAATTTATCCAGAAGCTGCAGAGGAAGACATGTTATATTTCTGATAATAACCTCTATTTTCATGAAAATGTTTACTGTTTATAATAAAAGTTAGATTTAACTGGAAGCCCAATTTTGTGGTTAACAGTTCTAGTACTCCACTTGAAGAAACAGAATGTAGCCATTAAAATTATAATCATGAAAACCACATATCAATTTAGTTAATTAAAAATCCAAATCCCAAAGTATATCCAACTTCATTTATATCAAAGTACAAACAGCAAAAAGTCTCCCAAACCAACAAAACAAAAAAGCTTCATATATTAGAATTATCCTAAACTTTTCTATAGTCTAGATGTTCAAATTCAAAAAAATTATTTAACATTTAGGTTAATCTATTCCCTGAAGTATTTTATAAAATAAAGACTAGTAAGTATAAAAAGGGGCATTACAGCCCTCAAAAAGGACCCCAATCTGCTGAGATATTGTTAACATGTTAACTTCTAGTTTCACAGTATAAACATTAACCCAAACTACCTAGAATAGTCCTTTAATCAAAGAAACACTCAGAATTACTTAAATCATAAAGCATTTTCTGTTTCAGCTTTTTACCCTGATAAACTAAAAAAAATCCTACTATTCTGTAGATATGAACACCTCTGGATAAAAACAGATTGTTCCATGTTTTTAAAAATACAGAAAAACTAGATTTTGGAGGAAAGGGGAGTGAGATCACTCTAGTTAATTTATGTTCTCCAAGAAGGGAAAAAACCAAACGATGACACTTGTAATTCCTCCTGAGTTTTTTCATGGCCTACACAATAAAGTCCAAAATCTCTATCATGGTCAAGAACAGGCTCTACTCACATCTCTGGCCTCACTTCCTAATACCAATTCCACTGAACGACCCTGGTACATCTTAGCCACACATGCTTTCCAGTAGCACTGAGGTTCTTTACATTTTCTTGTGTTTCACACCTCCATGCTTTTGAATGCTGTGGCTTCCTCTTTTGAGAATGTTCTTTCACATTCTCATCCCCTGACCCCAGCCCTTTCTCCCTACTGTCCAACTTAAGCCTTAAAGTTTCAACTCAGAGTGTCTTATTTGTGCAGGTTTTCTGCCATTTGCTGATTTCAGCAGAGATATCACTCTTTCTAAGCCATGTTACATGTTGTATATATTTTCTATTATTTTATTTACTGCATTGCAGTATAATTTCTAAGTGTGACTCCCCAAATAACAATCTTGATAAAGCAGGGTACATGTCTTATTTATGAGTTTTATACCCTCAGAGCCTAGCTAAATGCCTGCCAAAAACCAGATGCTCAATACAATTTATTAAATGAATAAATGGTTAGGTAATTATGGAAATCTACCCCTAGCCTTTTATTTGAAAGAGGCATAGTGTTTATAATATCCTCCACTTTGATTCTGCTCTAAATTTACTTTGAAATAGTATAGTATTAAACTTTGCAAAATTAATTTATCAATATTTTTTCTCCTCACTCCTGGAAAATCTCTGACGATTCATGCTGGAGATGATCCACCATAAAAACTAGATAGCGTCACTTAAAAGATCATTAGTTATCATTTTATACTTTATTTTTATTTATTTTTCTGGTAACAGGTAATTACATTAAATGTTAATGACTATCACCTTTGTATTATAATTAGACATTTATTCTAATGTCCTTTTTAACCATTTTTTTCTGGCATGAGGTATGTCAACTATACACTTAACCAATAACTGGTAAGACTATATGGCATATAATAGAAATAGCTATTTGTGATGTCTTGGATCTGGGCTATAGTTCCAATTCTGTAACAAGCTGGTTGCTCTTCCTAGACCACGTCACTTAATTTTTAATTTCTCTCATCTTTTTTTTTTTTTTTTTGAGACAGAATCTCATACTGTCGCCTCACCTGGAGTGCAATGGCGCAATCTTGGCTCACTGCAACCTCTGCCTTCCAGGTTCAAGCAATTCTCCTGCCTCGGCCTCACAGGTAGCTAGGATTACAGACGCCTGCCACCACGCCCGGCTAATTTTTTGTATTTTTAGTAGAGATGGTGTTTCCTACTACATTGGCCAGGCTGATCTCGAACTCCTGACCTCGTGATCCGCCTGCCTCGGCCTCCCAAAGTGCTGGGATTACAGATGTGAGCCACTGCTCCCAGCCAACTTCGCTCATATTTAAAATGATGACAGTTGAACTACACAATGCTAAGGTTCCTTATAGATCTAAAACTTAAGTACTTTTGTTGATCTGGACTTCACATATTAAGTTACTCAAAGTTACCATAAACTTTTGGGAAGTGTGGGAACATTCTTTTCTCATTCTAAACTTAAAATTATCTTTTTCATATTATTTGTTGCTAATAGAGTTGTCACATCCAAAATTGTATAGAACTGGTTTATGAACCATGGTCAGGACTTCTGTTCAACTCTTTGCTTATTTAAGATAATGTTGAATCTTGATTCTATTAACCAGTAATACATATTAGCTGCCCCACCCAAAGCACTGTGTTGTGTACAGATTTCAACAGTATGTCCTTCAAAGGTCTTGATCCAATTCACTGTTGAACTGGATAGGACCAAAATACAGAACTCTACTGTTTAGCATCAGTGAGGGTAATAATCCATTAACTCTTTCTCTTTAAGGAAGATGGTTAAAGGAACAACAAATCTACTTAATTATCTTACCAATCACCTCACATTTCTATATATGTTACCAGAATATCACAAAAGTCTGTCAAATAAATACCTTGCTGAAATAAAAATGTGTCTCTAGATGTATATAGAGACATCTAGTTTAACATGGCAGAAAAAAAAAAAGGAAGCATTTAACTCTTATTTCCAAAATCCCAGTGAAAGGACAAAGGAAACAAGAAAGGACAAAGAGAATAGGTGAGGAAACTGTAGACTAGAGATGTCAACATTTTGGAAGATGAGAATTGAATAAAAAAACGGTAAATGACTTAGCAAAACTAAGCCATACAGCAGAAAAGGAATCTAAACACAGAATTACCTAATATCACTGACAGAAACTTTTTCATGGTTGGACTTGAGGGAAAAAAATTAAAGGTATATAGATAACTAAAACTTTTTTTTAAAAATCAAGTGTCAGCAATTTTTGATTCTGAAGGAAGGGAGGATAGAGTCATACTAAAAAGGAAATACAACAACAATGCTCTCATAGCTCAATTGTAAATAATATTTAAACAACCATAAAGCTGTAAATGTAAAAAATTGCTGACCATAAGTATATTGGGAGAATGTGGGGAAGGTATGTATGTCATTAGGGATGGCATAAATGAGAAAACCAATAACAATACCTAATATTGAAAAAAATCTAGAAATAATATTTAGAAATAAGGAGGTATCTAGAGGACATGGATAAAAGAATTGAACCACTTGCCTACAGGGTTCAGGACTTTAGAATCCATGTAACACAGTTATTGTGATTAAAGATAAATTGTAAAAAACATTACATATGATACTTTATAAAGCGATATATATGTATATGTAAGTATATATATGTATGTATATATGTATACATATGTGTATATGTGTGTGTGTGTGTGTGTGTGTGTGTGTGTATTTCCTCTTGCTCTAGTAATCTAACACAGAAAAAAAAAATTGAATCAATCCAGTATCACCTGCTCTTTGAAAGCCCATAACAGCTGGCAGTAAGCTCCATTTTCTTTGATAAGAGCTTTGTCTTCTTCTGGAAAATTAGGCCATGAGTTCAGACAGTTTTTTTCCTTAGGATGCATGATGAAATCATGTAAATACTGCTTCTGAATACCCCTCATAATCAAATCTTTCTATAAACTTCTTTTGCCCATAACCATCCTACTTTAATAGTCCTAAAAAATTCTGGCCAGGCAGCTTCTGGGTAGCCGATGGCGGTCGCCTCCCCGCGCAATGAAGACACTGAGGCCCAGAGAGGTTAAGTGACTCAGCCAAGGTCAAAGAGCTAGTAAGTGGTGGAGCCAGGACTCGAACCTAGTCTAGGAGCCATGTCCACTTTGTTCCCTTCACTCTTCCTTTGTGTGACTGAGACACTGTAGTTTAATCTCGATCAACCCTGTGTGGAAGAGACAGAGCTGCAGCAGCAGGAACAGCAGCATCAGGCCTGGCTCCAAAGCATCGCAGAGAAAGACAACAACCTGGTTCCTATTGGCAAGCCAGCAACAGAGCACTACGATGAAGAGGAAGAAGAGGATGATGAAGACGATCAGGATAGTGAAGAGGACTCAGACGATGATGAGGACATGCAGGACATGGACGAGACGAATGACTACAATGAGTCACCTGATGATGGAGAAGTCAATGAGGTGGACATGGAGGGCAACGAACAGGATCAGGACCAGCGGATGATCTACGTAGACAAGGCAGGGTGGCCTCAGGGAGATTCCAGGCCAGCCCAACCTACCCTGCATCCCAACCCCCAACCCCTGCCCACAGAACCAGCAGATGGCCCTAGTGCTTGAAAGTGCCCTTGGGTACCTCCTCAGCTGCTACCAGGATCTGGTGTCCTTGGCCCCTCCCAGGCCATCAGTCTGCACTTGAAATCCCCAGGGCCTGAGACCCACTTCACCTTCCTGGCCAGTACCTCACCCCTTGGTTGCCAGGTCTGGTTTCTTTCTAAGTTTCTTTAATAAAGACAAAGGAGTGATTTAAAAAAAAAAAAATTCTGGCCAGGCATGGTGGCTCACGCCTGTAATTCTAGCGCTTTGGGAAACCACGGTCAGTCGGATCACCTGAGATCAGGAGTTTGAGATCAGCCTGGCTAACATGGAAAAACCCCATATTCGCTAAAAATACAAAAATTAGCCGGGCAGGGTGGCACAGTACACCTGTAACCCCAGCTACTCCAGAGGCTGAGGCACAAGAATCACTTGAACCTGGAAGATGGAGGCTGCAGTGAGCCAAGATCACAATGCTGCACTCTAGCCTGGGTAACAGAGTCTCAGACAAAAATAAAAATTGGATTTGTTTCGCAAGCCCGGAAATTTTACCATTAACATTCTCCTGGTTAACCAGTCAAGCTATCAATGCATAATCCTGCAAGTATCATATCTGTGATGCTTCTAAAATTATCATATTAATGCAACGCAGACTGTGTGTTAGCAAATGTGGTTAGAATTCTTCTCTTCTACCTTATTTTGATGAATTATGCTATTGACAGAATAATTCTTCTCCAAGATCTGTTAAAACTGCTTAACCTTAACAAACTGTGCTTAAGTTAAACTAGGGTGTAATTCCAAAAGAAATTTAAACTACGATACTACTACGAACAAGAATCTCATATACATTTGATATTCTTCCAAGAAAATTAAAATGCACAACAAAAACAAAAATAGACAAACGGGACTTAATTATAACTAAGAAGCATCTGCACAGCAAAAGAAATAATCAACAGAGTGAACAGACAACCTGTTGAGAGAAAATATTTGCAAACTCTGCATCTGACAGGAAACTAATATCCAATTACAAGGATATTATAGTATTTACAATACTAATTGTAAGAATTTACAAAGAACTCAAACAAAACAACAAAAAACCATGTACCTCCATCTAAAAGTGGGCAAAGGACATGAAGAGAGATTTTTGAAACAAAGACATACAAATGGCCAAGAAGCATGTGAAAAAATGCTCAAAAGAACTAATCAGCAGAGAGATGCAAATTAAAACCACAATAAGATATAATTTTATACAAGTCAGAATGGCTATTATTATTTTTTGTTTAGCTGGTTTTGCCAATAAACCTTTTACACTCCTAAGAATGGTTACTGTTAAAAAGTCAAAAGATAAAAGACGTTGGCAAGGATGCAGAGAAGAGAGACCACTTAAACACTGTTGGCGGGAATGTAAATGAGTACACCCTTCATGGAAAACAGTTTGTAAGTTTCTCAAAAAAACTAAAACAACCATTCAGTCCTATAATCTCACTACTAAATACCTACCCAAAAGAAAAGAAATTATTACATCAAAAAGACACCTGCACACATTATGTTTATCACCAAAGATATGGAAACAAGTTAAGTGTCCCCCATAGATGATGAGATAAAGAAAATGTGATGTGTATATATAGATATATTTTCTACACACACACACACACACACACACAGAACTACTATTCAGCCCTTAAAAAATAAAATTTCACATCTTTTGCAGCAAGATGGATGGAACTGCAGGTCATTACAGTGAAACAACTCAGAAACAGTGGCACCCAGCCAATTACTGCTTTTTTCTGATGACAAAATACATGTGGCTCATTTTTAAAAGATGGGGAAGGGCTGGGAGCAGTGGCTCACGCCTATAAACCCAACACTTTGGGAGGCCGAGGAAGGCGGATCAAAAAACATGGAGAAGAAAGCATCTTAGAAAATATAAAAGACCAAAGGGAATAATTAGCCTTCTCCTGCTTAGCTCCTCTACTCTTTGTTTTCCAGCATTTCTCCTTCTCTCAGTCAAACGAGCTCCACAAATCATCATTCCTCAGACTTTCAGTGTTCATTAACACTTATATGGAGATTATTTATTTTTTTGTTTTTTTTTTGAGATGGAGTCTCACTCTGTCACCCAGGCTGGAGTGTAATGGCAATCTTAGCTCACTGCAACCTCTGCCTCCTGGGTTGAAGCAATTCTCCTGCCTCAGGAATAGCTGGGATTACAAACATGTGCCACCACACATGGTAATTTTTGCAATTTTAGTAGAGACGGAGTTTTGTCACGATGGTCAGGCTGGACTTGAACTCCTGTCCTCAGGTGATCCGATCTCCTCGGCCTCCCAAAGTGATGGGATTACAGAGGTGAGCCACCGTGCCTGGTCTGGTGGTAACTTCTTAATCTCCCCATCTCAAGCCTAAACTTTCAAAGTCTCAGATACGCATTTCTGTGTGTGTGTCACACAGTCCTAAAATAATCACAAACTCTACCTTACCTGCCTTCCCAACCACTCTCCCTAGTCCTATATTTCCTATCTCTATTAACCCGTTTATGCCAAGTGTTCCACTATTGGAACACTAGGTTTGTGGGAGTTACTTATATCCCACTAGTCAAGGTCATCACCAAGGTCTGATTTTTCAAAAAAAATATTTGCAACCTTCAGCATAAATGGGTTAACATCTTCCTCATTCACATAGTCTCCTCAAGCTGGCAAATTTAGTCATCTTGGACTCCTTCCCATCAAATAATTAGTGACCAAATCCTGCCTATAGTCTATGTCTAAAATTTCTGACTTACCTCATCCTCTCTCCATCTCACCACCATTTTCAGAGCTAAGACCAAAGGCCCTGCCACTTCTGACCTAGACGATTCAGCCTTTCTTGAGTACTCATTACATACCACACACAGTGAAAAGAATTAGAATATGATGATTAATAAAGCAAAGTAATACCCCTAATGCATATCTTGGGACAGAGAGACAGAAGAACAAAGTATAACATGGTAAGTAAAATCTACAAGACGTCAACTTCTTTCCTATTTGGTCTAATCTTACAATATAACCTGAATTCTCTTTCTGGAATACAAGTTAGATTATGTCATTCCTCTGTTGTAAAACCCCTGATGATTCAACCTCATTGCCTACAGGATAAAGTCCAAATGCTTTAATACATGCAAACGCTTCACAATCTTATATAAAAGCTTCATTCTATTACTTTTCTTTCACTTCACGTCCTATGACCTAGTCATGTATAACTAACTGTTGCTGTGATAATATGCGGGGCACTTGCACAATATCTAGTGATTGTGCATCCTGCACAAGCTCTTCTTCTTTATGTCCACAAGCAGAAATCCTGTCCTATCATCAAATCATACCTCTTCTTTGAAGCTTTTATTAACTTCTCTGACTATACAATCTGGTTTTTTGTTTGTTTGTTTGTTTGAGATAGGGTCTCACTCTGTCGCCCAGGCTGGAGTGCAGTGATGTGATCTTGGCTCACAGTAGCATCAGCCTCCCAGGCTCAAGCTATCCTCCCATCTCAGCCTTCCAAGTAGCTGGGACTACAGGTGCATATCACCACACTCAGTTAATTTTTGTATTTTTTTGTAGAGACGGGGTTTTGCAACATTGCTCATGCTGGTCTTAAACTCCTGAGCTCAAGTGATCTGCCTGCCTTGGCTCCCAAAGTACTGGGATTACAGGCATAAGCCACCACACCCAGCCTACAGCCTGCTATATTACCACTTTGTCTTGCAATTTGTTTTTCTCTATCTGCCACTGGATTGTGGTATTTGTAG
Source organism: Cacajao melanocephalus (assembly GCA_963573385.1). Taxonomy (NCBI): domain Eukaryota; kingdom Metazoa; phylum Chordata; class Mammalia; order Primates; family Pitheciidae; genus Cacajao; species Cacajao melanocephalus. The sequence continues at coordinate 12,662 of CAUYLG010053617.1, read as the reverse complement.
GGATGAAAACTACATCTTGTTATTTCTATCCTCCCCAGAGTCTAGTATCATAGTAAATATTCAAGAAATGGTTGTTAAATGTATAATGGGGGCCAGGTGCAGTGGCTCAAGCCTGTAATGCCAACACTTTGGGAGGCCAAGGCGGGCGGATCACCTAAGGTCAGGAATTCGAGACCAGCCTGGCCAACATGGTGAAACCTGGCCTCTACTAAAAACACAAAATTGGCCAGGCATGGTGGCACATGACTGTAATCCCAGCTACTTAGGAGGCTGAGACAGGAGAATCACTTGAACCTGGGAGGCGGAGGTTGCAGTGAGCTGAGATTGCGCCATTGCACTCCAGCCTGGGCAAAAAGAGCAAAACTCCACCTCAAAAAAAAAGAAAAAAAAGATGTTTAATGGGGTGGAAACATTTGCAGAGAATCAAAATGCACTATCATTTTTTTTTTTTTGCTCTCTGTTTAGAATCCATAGGTCTACTACCTACCACCACCCCCACATAAACCTGGAGCCCAAAGCAAAGTATGCTTTATTTTTCCCCCTCTTCCTATTTATCGGCTTTTTATCCTTCCATCTCACAAATAATCATAAACAATACAGAGAGAATCCCTGCCCTCTAAGGGGCTTATATTCAAGTAAGGAGAGATAATTAATAGGGACACATATATACTGTCATTTCAGATAGTGATAAATGCAATGAATAAAATAAAGCAGTTTGATGAGGCAGAATATGCTAGAGGAGAAACATGTTATTTTAAATAGGAATAGGGAAGAAGGGACAGAATATTTCTCTAAGACAATAAAACATAAACTGAGGCCTAAAGGATGAGAAACAACCCACTATGCAAAATTTTAGGGAAAGAATTCTGCAAACAGAAGAAATTGCAAGTGTAAAGGCTCTGAAGCAGTAATACATATGGTTGGTTAGTTGTGGCGGCTCACATCTGTAATCCCAACACTTTGGGAGGCTGAGGCAGGAGAATCGCTGGAGGCTAGGAGTTCAAGACCAGCCTTTTAGACTCCGTCTCTACAAAACATTTAAAAAGAAAAAAAATTAGCTGGCTGTGTTCTTATGCACCAGCTATTAAGGAGGCTGAAGTGGGAGGACTGCTTGAGCCCAGGAGTTGGGAGGCTGCAGTGAGCTATGATCATACCACTGCATTCCAGTGTGGGCAACAGAGCAAGACCCTGTCGAAGAAGAAAGAAGAAAGAAAAGAAGAAAAAGAAAGAAGAAGAAGAAGAAGAGGAAGAGGAGGAAGAGGATGCAGAAGAGGAGGAGGAGGAGGAAGAGGAAGAGGAAGAAGAAGAAGAAAGAAGAAAAGAAGAAAAAAGAAGAGAAGAAGGAAGAAAAGAAGAAAGAAGAAAAGGAAGAAGAAAAGAAGAAAGAAGAAAGAAGAAGGAAGAAGAAGGAGGAAGAAGGAGAAGAAAGAAAAAAGAAGAAGAGAAGAAAGAGTAGAAGAAGAAAGGGAAGAAGAGGAAGAAGGGAAGAAGAAAGAAGAAAAGAAGAAGAAGAGAAAAGAAGAAGAAAGAAGAAAAGAAAGAAGAAGAAGAAAAAGAAAAGAAATACACTTGGCTGTTTAAGAGACAATGTGGCTAGGAAAGGAAATTAGTTTGAAGAAGCACGGCCTTGTAGGTGGTAGCCATGACAGAAGTTTACAATTTTCTCCATGCTAATATTAGAGCAAGAAAATGATGGAATGGGATATACAGCCCACTCTAGTTAGGAAGATGCCAAATGATTCTGAAAGTATCTTTTCTAGATACAAGGTCATAACAGTATGGTCCCAGGGCTAATGAAAACCTGATAAGAAGAGAAGAGGTAAAAGCACCTGAAAAGAAAGACAAGTTCTTTCTACTGACTAAGGGCAAGTCCAAATAAGAATTATTAAAATTACCTCAGATTCAAAGAGGAAACAAAACACAATACTACTCTGAAAAATATATATGGGCTTTAAATGCATGTTTTTAAGTGAATGAATTTTTCTATTCCTATGTAAACTTAAAATACAAATCTAGACTTAAGTGATTAAACAGATTTCCACTTTTCATTCACCAAGGTTTTTCTTCACTTTCACAGAAATGAAACAATTGTCTGATGTTTTGAGAATTCAAAGATTTAGATGCATTAGAAACTGCCTCTTAACAATCATTATGCATCTTGCACAAGCTATATGCATTATTTATTTATTTATTTTTTGCTCTCTGTTTAGAATCCATAGGTCTACTACCTACCATTTTGTGGAGTTTATGTCATAATTATTTAATGCAAGTACTACTGTGATGTTAAAACAAAGTCAATATATGACACAAAGGAATTTTCACAAAACTATTCATTAAAGCAACTCTGTAATTGCTAGAAAATAAAGCAGTGTGAAAATACACATCTTACTCCTATTCTATGTAGCATCTGCTGGCTTTGCTAACCCAAACACAATTCTAACTATAAAGATCCTTTCATTATCCTAATTAAGTCCCGAATTTCCAGGTTGCTAGCCTTCTAACAGTAAAAACAAATCCATTCTCGTCACTCTTAAATTCAAATGGTCTCTGGATAGTGTAGTGATGTTTCTCCAAGGCTGTCTATGGGGGATTAGATCAGACCTGGACAACATGGCAAGAGCCTGTCTCCCCAAAAATACAAAAAAACATAAGCTGGGCATGGTGACACACACCTGTAGTCCCAGCTACTCAGGAGGCTGAGGCACAAGAATCACTTGAACCCAGGAAGCAGAGGTTGCAGTGAGCTGAGATCGCACCAGTGCACTCCAGCCTGGGCGACAGAGCGAAACTTCATCTCAAAAAAAAAAAAGAAGTAACAGAGATAACAAACATAACTACATTATGTTCCTTCCCACAAGGGCCAAAGTTTCTTACAATGAGTCTTCATATTAATCCACAGTCTCAAGAGCTATGAAGAAAAAGAAAATACTTCAGCCTAAAAGATGACCTTTTCACATTCTCCAAGCTAATCTCCAACGTCATACATTTATAAGGCATTTCATTTTCTCTATCCCATTCATCAAGGGAGAGCCATTAACAAGTATATAAACACCCAATGTACCTTCTTCCCAATTTCACATCTTCAGACTGGTTAATTTTGTTATTATTTGTCGTCTCACCCATAAATTCATACTTGAAAGAGAAAATCCATTGCCTTGGTTGGGAAATACAACTGCCTAACTTCTTAGAGTTCTAACTTAATTCTAATGTTGGAAACGCCAGGAAGAAATGCAAACATATTATCTATTGGAAAACTTCTCCAAACAGGATGTATTATATATCCTTGCACACTAAGCCTGGATATTACTGAGTAAGGATTTGCTCTTTTCTTTTCAGGGGCAGAGTCTGAATGAAACCAAGGCCTTATGCTCTTTTTTTTTTTTTTTTTTTTTTTGAGACAAGAGTCTTGCCCTGTTGCCAGGATGGAGTGCAGTGGTGCGATCTCTCGGCTCACTGCAACCTCCACCTATCGGGTTCGAGCAATTCTCCTGCCTCAGCCTCCCAGGCAGCTGAGACTACAGGCATGTGCCACCACGCCCAGCTAATTTTTGTATTTTTAGTATAGACAGGATTTCATTATGTTGCCCAGGATGGTCTCAATCCCTTGACCTCATGATCTGCCTGCTTCGGCCTCCCAAAGTGCTGGGATTACAGGCATAAACCGTCATGCCCAGCCTTAAACCAAGGCTTTATGCCCTTCTTAAAGGACCAACAGCATCTGCATCACCTGGAGTTTGTAAAAATATGCAGAATTAGCCGAGTGTGATGGCTCACACCTATAATCTCAGCACTTGGGAGGTCAGGAGATCAAGACCATCCTGGCTCGATCCTGGTAGGAGAATCACTTGAACCCAGGAGTCAGAGGTTGCAGTGAGCTGAGATCACGCCACTGCACTCCAGCCTGCGTGACAGAATGAGACTCCATCTCAAAAAAAAAATGCGGAATTTAGGGCTCCACCTCAGACCTCCTAAATAAGAGTCTGCATTTTATTAGTGTCTGTATACAACTCTATGTTCATCAGAAAATCTCAGAACTGGTAAAAAATTTAAAAGCGTATCTCACACACATAAAGAGAGATGAGCCTTGGAAAACAATTATAATTGATAATGACTATAGTCCCTCTTCACAAATTATTTCTTATAACAACAGGTTCTACTTAACAAAACTTTCTTGTAAAACTATAAATGGCTTGTTTTGAAATACACCAAAGCTTATTATAGGTATTGTTGTTAGTGGAAGTCACTGACATAACCAATTCTTACCTAATCTGAGCTCTCCGAAGTTCCCACACCCTATCTTCTTGCCAACCCTGAAGTTGGGTCCCACCATAAGAACCCCAGAGGATGATGAGGAGCCAGATGGTCGAGAGCAGTGTGCACTCCTTTGTGCCATGGGTTTAGTTGTCCGTTGTCTTTCATCCTTTTCCCTACTGGGATGGTCCATGATCCTACAGGACACAGTCTCCACACAGCAAGTAGCTTCAGTGTGTATACCTCTCTTCAATACAAAAGTATGTCCAAATAAATCGTAGTCAGAGAAAGGTAAGGAGTTCTTTTAGCACCATATTTGTTTCTAATGTATCTCCAGGAGACGAAAAAACACTGATTAGTTCCTGTAGGAAATGTAGTCAGTAGGTCTCAAGCTTAGGTGAACATCTTGTAACCTAGGTAAAAATCAAGAACATATGTAGTTAAAAATTCAATTTTAAAACAAATTCAGACACTACTAATTGAATGAATCCTATCTCAAGGTGAGCAAAATGCATAGCTTCCTGAAATGGGTTTTGGTTTTCTATCCTCCAACAGTTTAGCCATCTGGATTATTCACATAGTATCATAAGCTCAGTAGGCTGCAAACCATAGAAGCTGAGGAAACACACAGGCCTTTAATATAAATTGCTTTCTTCTAGTAATGTACACATGACCAAACAGAATGACAGTTGGTTTTTTCATCACTGGCTAACAGAAATATACAGCAGTGTTGAAACCAAGTTAAAGAAACTGAGGACAATTTAATTTAAAGCTCTTCCTTTTAATTTTGCCAGAACTTATAAGAAATCAGACTATTCACTGCCCCATTTCCCTTTCCCTACCATTTACCAAGCACTGGTAAGAATTATGTAATCCACAGTTACCAATCAACACAGACAACCTCTATGAAGGAATTTCCAAAACTCTATTGGTACTAAACAGTCCTAAAGTTCTGAAAAGCTGAACTTTTGGTGGTTTTTGCTGTATACTGAGCGTGCAATGACAGAGTGCCTGAGGAGATCCACTGCAGAACCCCAAAGTGAAAATAAAGCCAAAAACCAAAAAATCTTAAACATGACATTCATTTCTACCAGCATTCAGCAGTGTCCAAATTCAGAACTGAGCCCAACACAAATGTTTGCAATGAGATAATTTTGACACTATATTTGATAAACCATGTGAGTATTCTTAACAAAAAAAAATACTGTTATCACCAATCACATACTAAACACACACTTATATTTCACTATCATAAATATTTTCTGAAAAAGGGAAGAGAATTAGAACAAATATATGGTTATTATCACCAATTAAACAACAAAGATGTCAATACTCTAAACTTCCTGAGGACACCTGTAATTCCCTACTACAGTAACAAGTAAAAAACTGTGAGCAGCCAGGTACAGTGGCTCATGCCTGTAATCCCAGCACTTTGGGAGGCCGAGGCAGGTAGATCACAAGGCCAGGAGTTCAACACCAGCCTGGCCAAAATGGTGAAAACCTGTCTCTACTTAAAAAAAAAAAAAAAAATTAGCCAGATGTGGTGGCAGGCACCTGAATCCCAGCTACTGGGAAGGCTGAGGCAGGGAACTGCTCAAACCCAGGAGGCAGAGGTTGCAGTGAGCAGAGATAGTGCCACTGTACTCCAGCCTGGGCAAGAGAGCAAGACTCCATCTCAAAAAAAAAAAAACCTGTGAGCCAACTGTACAAGTGGGCACACAATCCAATAATATAATCTGTTTGCTTGCTTTATTTATTTATTTATTTGACAGCATTTCGCTCTTGCTGCCTAGGCTGGAGTACAATGACGTGATTTCAGCTCACTGCAACCTCCACCTCCTGGGTTCAAATGATTCTCCTGCCTCAGCCTCCCAAGTAGCTGGGATTACAGGTGCCTGCCACCACACTTGGCTAATTTTTTGTATTTTTAGGAGAGATGGGTTTCACCATGTTGGCCAGGCTGGTCTCAAACTCCTGACCTCAGGTGATTCACCTGCCTCGGCCTCCCAAAGTGCTGGGATTACACGCGTCACTCCCCATGCCAAGCCTCTGTTTGTTTTATTACAGTTTAAGTTAACTGCTTATTTTCATTTTTGGTTTTCTTTGCTTTACAATAGATTTACATTTATCATGTATATTATATACAGGGAAAAAAATCAAAGCAATGAAAGGAGGTCAGCAACTACTGAATTTCCTACATGAACAACATTAAGAATTCATATTTCCTCATTATTTCTATTTCCAACTATATCCACTATCCCCTGCTTATCCTTGTCTTTTGCCCAAATCCCTCAAATGATATTAGAAAGAGAAAAAACATCCTAAGTGTTAGCAGTATGTCTATGTGATACTATTAACTATACTTCCTTCCATTATAAATTAATATGAAGACAGAAGCAGAATGTGTCTTAGCCCATTTAGTCAATTTATAAGTATTCAACTAACTCACAAAGTTTCAAAAATTATTACTATGATAGTCTCATTTATAAGATTTGGAAACTGTATTACATTATTTCTCTTCATATTTTTCATTTTTGCTCACTCTGTTTTTTCCAACAGATGGAGGTTATTTTTATAATACTTTCCATTAATTTTTTCCATTTCACTTAGACTAGTATACCATTAGGTGGAATAATCACACATAGCCCTCATTATCCATGTATACTTACATGTATGTATTAGAAGAACATACAGTATCTGTCAGGTTAAAAACCTGTAGAAGTCAGGTGCAATAGTATGTGCCTATAGTCTCCAGCTACTTGGGAGGCTGAGATGGGAGTACTGCTCAAGCCCAGGAGTTAAAGACTGCAATGTGCTATTATCATGCATGTAAACTGCCACTGAACTCCAGCCTGGGCAACACAGAAAGACCCTGTCTCTAAAAGAAAAATTAAAAAAAAAAAATCTTTTAAAAATTAAATTTAAAAAAACCCTGAGGAGAGACTTGAAGCATGCCGAAATGAATAAATAAAGTAAAAAATATATAAATAAATAATTTAAAAACGCTATTGAACCTAGGAGGTGGAGGTTGCAGTGAGTTGAGATCGCACCACTGCACTCCAGCCTGGGCAACAAGAGTGAAATATCGCCTCAAAAAAAAAAGAAAGATGAATAATATTCACTACGACTTTATGTGGCATCTCTCATTTAAGAAATTAAGGTTACTAAGTTTTTTAAAATCCAATTTCTTTATCACTACCCTCTGTTCAATTACAAACTCTTTAGCTTACCATTTGAGCTCTCTACTTAAATTCATGTAAAACAGTATATGGGAGGTTGCATGAAGTCTAAAAGAAAATTGAGTTCTATTATAAAAGCATCAAAAATGTTTCATTGATTCACTGTTTGCGTATTTCAGATTCTCATATATTGGCTTTATCAAAAGTGAGGTGTATAAATACTTAAATTTCAAAATCAAAACACACTGGGTTTTTGTTAATAATCAAAACAGAGATTGCCAGGCTTCTAAATCTCTCTTACACAACTTATGAAACTGTTTATAGGTATAGGACTGCTGGATGATATGGTAAGTGTATGTGAAACTGAAAAGCAAACCAGGTTCTTTCTGATCTGCTACTGCTTCATCCACCACATATTTCTTTTGGTCCTCACGCTTGCTGTTTCTTGGTCACAAGTTTTGGCTTGTGATCACTGTGAAAAGGCAATAGTCATCAGAAAACTATAACCCGAATTTTCACCCATTTTAGAAGGCGTAAGAGAACTTCAAAAGATGAAAACTTACGACCAAGAAACTGATTTTGGTCAGGTGTGGTGGCTCACATCTATAATCCTAGCACTTTGGGAGGTCAAGACAGGAGGATTATTTGAGCCTAAGAGTTCAATACCAGCCTGGTCAACATACTGAGACCCCATCTCTACAAAAAAATTATTTTTTAATTAGCAGGGTGGCACATACTTATAGTCTCAGCTACTTGGGTAGCTGAAGTAGGATGATCACCTGAGCCCAGGAGGTCAAGGCTGTAGTGAGCTGTGATCATAACACTACCTTCCAGCCTGGGAGACAGAGAGACCCTGTCTTTCCCCCAAAAAAGGGGTGGGTAGCTTTTGTTTTAAATCCAATTCTAAGTATTTTCATCTGGGTGCTTTCTGGAATCGTCAATAGTCAAATTCTATTGCATTTTTTCCTGGCAATAAAGAAACAGCCTGTTTACATAGGCACAAAGTAGGTGAGAGGCAGAAAATCAAGGCTAGAAATCTGCAGTTTTATTCTCAGCCTCAATATCAATTTGCTTCCCTCCATTCGATTCACCTTCTCCAACAGGAAATGGGGACATAAGTGAAATGTACTAAAACTTTTACTACAAAAAAAGATTTAAAGAATTGTTTTTTTTTAAATTAAAAAAAAAAAAAAAAAAGGCCTAGCGCAGTGGCATAGTGATGTGTGCCCGTAGTCCCAGCTACTTGGGAAGCTGAGGTGAAAGGATCTCTTGAGCCTAGGAGTTCGAGGTTGCAGTGAGCTATGGTTATGTTACTGCCTGGATGACAGAGCAAAACTCTGTCTCGAAAAAAGAAAAAGAGGCTGGGTGCAGTGGCTCATGTCTGCAATCCCAGCACTTTGGGAGGCCAAGGTAGGCAGATCATGGGGTCAAGAGATGGAGACCATCCTGGCCAACATGGTGAAACCCTATTGCTACTAAAAATACAAAAATTAGCTGGGCATAGCGGTGCGTGCCAGTAATTCCAGCTACTAGGGAGGCTGAGGCAGGAGAATCACTTGAACCCGGGAGGCGGAAGTTGCAGCGAGCCAAGATCATGTCACTGCACTCCAGTCTGCTGAAAGAGCTAGACTCCGTCTTAAAAAAAAGAAAAGAATACATATATATGTGTATATATGTGTGTGTGTATATATATATATATATATATATATATGCATATATATGCATTTTATTTATTTCTTGAGACAGTCTTGTTCTCTTGCCCGGGCTGGAGTGCAGTGGCATGATCTAGGCACGTACCACCATACTATTTTTAGTAGAGATGGGGGGGTGGTTCACTGTGTTGGCGAGACTAGTCATGAACTCCCGACCTCAGGTGATCCACCTGCCTTGGCCTCCCAACATGTTGATATTACAGGAATGAGCCACCATGCCCAGCCTACATATGTATTTTTAAATCCCATCTCTACATAAATGAACCTTAAAGAATGACAGCAATTACTGAAGGAGTTTGGATAATTTCCAGGTGTCAGAAAGGGAAAATACAAACCACTATGTTTATTCAAAGTGTCCCTAGTTCAATTAACAAATATTTCATAAAGCGAGGTGTGGTGTCACACACATATAATCCCAGATACTTGGGAGGCTGTGCTAAGAGGCTCACTTGATCCCACAAATTTGAGGCTGAAGTACACTATAATCGCACCTATGAATAGCCACTACATTACAACCTAGACAACATAATAAAAGCCGGTCTTTTTTAAAAATAGTAAAAAAAAGCCACCGGATGTGGTAGCTCATGCCTGTAACCTCAGCACTTTAGGAGACCGAGGTGGGTGGATCACTTGAGGCTAGGAGTTTAGGACCACCCTGACCAACATGGCAAAACCCCATCTCTACTAAAAATACAAAAATTAGCCAGGTATGGTAGTGCATGCATGTAATCCCAGTTACTCAGGTGGCTGAGGCACGAGACTTGCTTGAACCTGGGAGGTGGTGGTTGCACCACTGCACTCCGGAGCAAGACCATGGCTCAAAAAAAAAAAGGAAAAAAAGTAAGAAAAAATCTCAAAATAATTGTTTCCTGCTGGGAGCCAAAAAAAAAAAAAACCCCAAAAACCAAAAACAAACATTTTTTAAATCTTAAAAGTTAGAAGGTTGCAGGTATATGGCAAAAAAAACCTTTTTTAATAAATAAATATTCAGTGAGTGCCTCCTACATGCCTAAAACTAGGATAGTCCAATGAGGATATAACAGTGAACTTGACATATACAACTCCTCTGCTCACAGAACTTCTAATCTAAAGGGGGCCTCACAAACACATGAATAAGAAAAAAAAACACAAATCGGGACCATGCTACATATCAAACAAAGATCTGCTAAACTAAGGATTACAGGGAAATCAAAGAGGAAAGTTTTACTGTATTCATATTTAGAGATGTGTTCTTGCTATGCAGGCCAGGCTGGAGTGCAGTGGCTGTTGACAGGTGAGATAATGGTGGTACAATGAATGTAGCCTTGAACACGTGGGCTAAAGAGATTCTCCAATCTCAGCCTCCTGAGAAACTGGGATTACAGGTATGTGTCACCACGCACAGCATCGAAGAGTTTTAGATAAAGGGGTGGGAAGCCTTTTATTAGAAGACATTTATTTAAAAAAAATTTTTAAATTGTACATTGACAATTTATAATTATATAAATGTATGAGGTACAAAGTAGTGTTATAATTTACGGATACATATAGCTAGTTAACATACCCATTACCTTAAATACTTAACATTTTTGTGGTAAGAATATTTGAAATTTATTCTCTTAGCGATTTTGAAATATACAAAAACTATCTTCACCATACTGTACAACAGAATTGAAAAATAATAATATCCCTGCTGAGATTTTGTACTCTTTAACCATCACCTCACCATTTCCTCAACACTCCAACCCCTGTAACCACCATTCCATTTTCTGCTTCTATGAGTTCAATTGTTTTAGATTCCACATATAACAGAACACGTGGTATTTGTCTTTCAGTGGCTAGCTTACATTACTTAGCACGATGTTCTCCAATTCCATCCAAGTTGCCACAAATGACAGAATTCCTTCTTTTTTTAAGGCTGAGCAGTGTAAGAGTGTGTGTGCGTGTGTGTATACATTTTCTTTATTCATTCACGTGTTGAACACTTAGGCTGGTTCCATAACTTGGCTATTGTGAATAATGCTGCAAGGAACATAAGAAAGCAGACATCTCTTCAACACACTGATTTCATATCTTTTGGGTAAATACCCAGAAGTGGGATTGCTGGATCATGCAGTCATTCTATTTCTAGTTTTTTGACAAACCTCCATACAGTTTTCCATAATGGTGATACTAACTTACATTCTCACTCTGTCAGATGGCAATTATAAAAAAGACTAAAGATAACAAGTGTTGGTGTGGATGAGAAGAAATGGGAATCCTTGTACACTGTTGTGAAAATATAAATTAGAAGCCACATTTAAACAGCGTCCTCAATGAAGAGATGGAGCCAACCTTGTCAAGAACTTGGGACAGAGTTTCCAGACAGGGAATAGCAGCAGCCTATCAAGAAAGGCTTGTGGTGAAAGAAGATCATCAATGCAGGGGATTACAATGAGCAAAGTGAACAGGTAGCAGAAGTCCATTGTTCAGGATTTTATAGGTTGCTGATATTCCAAAACAAGCCATTTAAGAAGGGAACTGACATTTATGCCTAAAGAAATTTAGCTTTATAAAAAGCATTTAAATTTTCTAAGCATTTACTCTAGGTACTATGTGATCTATTCAGTGGAGTCAAACTGGAATTACTTGCCTTAGTAAAGGCAATTATTCCTTTTCAAAGAGGAAGTTGAGACTCAGAGAATTATGTTCACTGACTAGGCCACACTATCAAACCCAGCCAGAGGAGTCCAAAGCCTGAGCTCTCTTCCCTTTGCCTCACCAACCAAATGACTCTGCTTGCCCACTCACTCATCCCCATTGAGCAAAAAGTGCACTGGCCTCACAACTGTCCTCCAGAAAAACTTTAAAAAAAGGGGTGCAGTGATTTTAACATGTCCATAAATTTTTTTCAGAAGAGCTAATTCTCCCTCCCTTGAGTGACTTAAAATTTCTTCTGTCTCCCACACTGAATGTTATTCAGCACTTGAATACTACATTTATGCCCCCTTTCTGTGGCAAAATTTCTCCATGGGTCACATCTGTGTTTTTTAAAAACAGCTTTATTAAGATATAATTCACCTCCCATACAATTTATCTATTTAAAGCATTAAACCACATTTGGGTTTTCTTTTTTTTTTAAAGAGATAGGGTCTCACTCTGTCAGCTATCCCGGAGTGCAGCAGCATGATCAGAGCTCACTGCAGCCCTGAACTTCCGGCCTTTAGCAATCTTCCCACCCCAGCCTCTCAAGGCACTGGGATTAAAAACATGACCCACTGCGCTCAGCCTTGTTTTTTAAAAAAGGAAAGAAAGAGAGAAAGAGAGGGAGGGAGGGAAGGAGGGAGGGAGAGAGGGAGGGAGAGAGGTAGAGAGGGAGGGAGGGAGGGAGGGAGGGAGGGAGGAAGGAAGGAAGGAAGGAAGGAAGGTAGGTAGGAAGGAAGGTTTACAAAATAACCAGAAAACAAGTAACAAAATATCAGTAACAAGTCCTAATGTATCAATAATAACCTTGGATACAAATTGACAAAATTTTCCAACTAAAAGACAGAAAGTGGCTGAA